>NW_019379502.1:1793310-1860101 GCF_000648655.2 Copidosoma floridanum | reverse complement strand
GAAAATAAGATTTTCTTCAATATAGTTAATAATAAAAAATTACATAATATTTTAATCATATTATGTTACTAAAAATATAATTGAGCAAAATCCTGACGAATCCTTATACCTTCGATATAATTATCATTTATTATTGCATAAATTAATAACACAAGTGCCTATCACTGGGTAACCCGTGACGGTTACTGGCCACTTACCATTTTCTTTTTCTTTTTTCTACTTAGGGCTAGTAGTGGCTAGTAAGCGCCCCGGATCGTCTAGTAATGCGTGCTTGTGTTATTAATTAATATTTTATTTATGAATAAAGTGGCCAGTATTTTGCCTATATAGATATTCAAGTTTCGTCTGCGACAATTTTATACATTTTATACATTTTGTACATTTTATATATTTGTTACATGATTTACGTATATAACGTAATATATTCAAAGTAACGTTGTAAACCCATCCCTGTCTGCGATAGCCTAACGGCCTACGGCTACGTAATAATAGCTGTATAATACGAAGCTTGCTGGATGGAAACAAAAGTAATTTGGTAAACATTGAGAGTAACGAACCGTGAGGTTCGGATTACAGCTGAATTTGTGTGCTTTTTCAGTTCACAACAGTAGTAAAACTTTGTAGTTCGTAATGAGTATGTGTTTGTGCGCCAAAACTGTGTACTTTTATTTCTGTCAAAGCTCTTGAATGGATTTTTTTCTGAACAAACTTGAAGTAATACTAATGTGCTGCTTATTCTAGAAGTAAGTGACTCTCGATAGTTAGCTGACATAATTTCACGTAGATTTCCATATATTAGTTCTGGCAGTTACTTGCTCCCTATAGCTTGTGATTCATCTGCTTCGTATGTGGTTTGGTTAAATTTACCTTCGGGTTCTGCAATTACTTGTAAGTATTGAATACATACGTATGTAAGAGACTTTGAAATCATATAATTATTACCAAAACATGTTGTTTTATTAAACATAAACCCACACCTATCTTACTCTTTGCTACGTATTTTTTCATCTTTTATTATTTTCATAAATGCATATCTTTTACGTAGACCTCAGAGATAACACCTTCATCTCGCAGATAATGCCTTCCTCCCACAAAGTCAAGAGAAGAAAAAAAAGGAAGCCACAAGATACGCTAACCTTATTGCCAATCATGTGTCAAACATACAGCAAATAAACTTTAACAGTTACGCACCTGGATCTCTGATACACAAGGTAAAAGATTAGCTATTAATCCAGTAATTTTATTTGAAAATCCGATTTGTATATCATTTTTTCCTCTCAGCTTTTGCGGTAATATACACTATATACATTGCATAAAATCTCTGTTTTTCTTTTTAACGAGAAAACATTAAAAAATGGACTGATAGAGATAGGGAGCGTAATCAGCTTGTATTCTTGTCCATTAAAATAGAGCTGCAGGTGTAAACGCATGGTTTCTTACGGTTAACTGTGTATAATATATTTAGTTTTAATTTATTACCATCATAGGCAGGCTGATAACATTCCCACTCTCTGGGCAATATTCTATACTCTCTCAATGCCATACAACCACCCATAGTTTGCAGAGTTATTATTTACAAAAATTTTTAGATGGCAACAGCACAACGTAAGGCAGGTGGTCGTAAATATCGCGACAACATTTGGAACTTGTGGCAAACTAAAAATTCGTTGTTAAAAACATTGGTCGAGGATCGTTTGCATAGCACACACTGTGGTGATAATAATCTTGCACCAAATGATGGAAAAAAAAAATTCGAGTGCTTTCACTACTCGACGGAATCAGTTGTGGTAATAATGTAATATACGCATTACGTACACACACACACACACGCGCGCGCGTTTATGTACGTATTAGTGATTGTGCAGTATCTGTCTCCCATCAAATTTGGTATTGGTTAGAATTAAAAGTTTTATTGGAGAAAGGATTTTTAATTTATCAATGCATACAACAAATGTTCTATACATAATAACCGTCCACAAGTTGTAGCTATTGTAAATAGGATCGAAATGAATGGGTAAGAATAGTATTTTGTGTTCATCCACCAGAATTTTTTAATAGTTTATCTTATTTAAAGACAGTGTGTTACAAATAACTTTTCTCATTTAGCATCTTTAAATCACTTGAACTTGATCGCTTATCACATTAAATTTTTTTTTTTAACAAACTTATAATTTTTTATCAGATCGCTAATATATCCTCCAAACACATTCCGGTACTGCTGTTATTTAAATGTGTTTATTATTTTCTATTAAAATAGTTTTATTACAGGACTAGTGGCTGTTAAAGTGCTGAGATTCAAAGTGGAATGCTACTGTTCAAGCAAAATTGATGAAAATGCGATTCTGGTCAGTTTATTTGTGGGCAGGGCATCATACACTTAGGAAATGTGTATAGCACTCATGCAAGAATGTTAAAAAAGAAAAGCCCAACACACTTACTGATAGGGGGGTGTTATAGTTTGCGATTAATTTCATATCGTATGTAAGTGTAACAATGTGTAATTGTATGCGAGCATATATGGGTGATTCTGCTGTAACTTGCTCAGATCGTGTCCGGTACTTATACTCACGTGCCGTAATGAAATCCAAAACTTTAAAAACGTCAAATTGTGTTAAATGGTGTTGACTTTACTTGACATATTATCTTATACCAATATATTGATCCCTTCATTGAGATGATCGATCGTTTATAGTAAAATTTTGCATTCCGGCCCATGTCCCCAACTCAATTTCACTCATGAAAGCTTTCATCGGTAAACAATAAGGCTTATATGCTGTTTGGGCGTGGAAGCATTATATACTCCAGCTAGTAGTGATTAGATTTGTACCTTTGTCACACCAAAAATCGACAAAGACGATTGAGTTTTTACTGAATACATTTTGTCCACATATTTTCACTATAATCGCGGTTTTAAAAAAAATCAGTTTAAACTAGTAATTTTTTGGATTGGAAGTGCTAACCAATGATCACTGCTTAAAGCATAGGACTGAGATAAATAAATCCTTACGACAGTAGTACCTGGAGTTGGTACCTCTCTCCAATAGCCAAGCTCTTTTTTTTGCGTATTTCGTGCGTACAAACATTTCATTCCGTTCCGACCCCCATGGAACAACCACTCGGTGTACGTATGCAGGTACGCAAACTACAGTTTTTTATTGCATTTGAGACTAGTAAATAAATTATGGGTGGACAAGTCATTGTAATACGTCTATAAGTCGTACAAGCACTACAAACATTGGAAATTCCATTCCGAACTTTTCCATTCCAACCCTACCTCACCTTAAAGTGCCGTTTTTTTTTCCTTTTAGAGCAATCAATCCCAGCCAAACTTTTTCCATCTTTGTTGGGCTAAGAGACGAGACATACGTCTTGGGGTTTTAGCCAATTGCCCCTTATTTGCTACATAAATGCAAAAACGGTGGTGCTGTTTCCAACGTTGGTAGCCAAGTGGTACACTCCATTAGGTGGCTTTATCTGGGCTTAAGTGAAAGCAAAAACAAAGACCTAATGATTAAAGTAAAAATCTTTAAATTTTATGCCCCGAATAAAAAGTTATAGTGATTTTATGAAAAATACTGAATTTTAGCCAAAATCACATTATTAGCGATATTTACGTTCTAATTGAAACAGCTGTAACTTTTGAACGGAGGCACAAAATCAGAAAAAAAATTTTTTTAATCAATAGGTCTTGATCCCAACTTTCATTAAAGCGTAGTAAAAACACTTGAACTGTTAAAGAAGCTTAGCTACAAGTGTTAGAAAGTGATTCAATTTATAGTAGATGAAAGCTGACTTTTATAACATTTCGTTCAACTTTTGACAAGCAAAGTTTATAGTTACATTGCTTTAAATATTAATTACTAATGTTGTCTACAGTAAAAATACCATGAAAGAAAATTTTTTTAACCCACTTCTTTTTAAAAAATTTTTCAAGTCGATTTGAGCAAGTTGCGGCAGAATTATCCATATATATGTGTGTGTGTGTGCGCGCGCGCGTGCTGTAAGGGTGGGAGTACGAGCTACGAACTGAACGTACTTCGCGTTTCTCTACGATAGTTAGTCCAACTGTGAATCACGAGCAGAGCACACCATATAATATGTCTCTCATTATTTGCGTTTCTAATAAAGTCTTTGTTCTAATAGACTCACAATTATTTATTGCCTTCACCACTGCACAGTTATTAACATCAGGTGATGGGCCCAGACTCATGCTGAAGTGCAAGTATTTGAAATGGCCACGCTGCAGCGATCTCCATGGATGGAAGTAACTTGACTCATGGGTGAAGACAATTACAAATATTGGGCCATCTCGCTACAGGCTTGGTTTTAATCCGATGACCTATAAGGTGCTGTGCAAGCTCGGATTGGTGAAACACTCTCAGTGGATTCAGAAAAATTGGCTAAAGCAAGAGCGGGCATTATACTTACAATTGATCAAAGGTTGTATTCTCATCTACCTAACAACTGTTCAGCGAAGCAAGCATGCAATGCCTTGGATGGTGCGTACAATGACTCCAGACTTATGCATAAGGTAACAATATTGTGCAAAGTTGCTACTACGCTTTTAGAGAATTGTGCGTCTCTTGAAGATTGTGTTTGCCAAATACTGAACACCGCGGATAAATTAGCATGTATTGGCATGAATTTGGATACTGAGTTAGTAGGCGCTTTAATGCTAGCTGGTTTACCACCTCAATACGAACCGTTGTCCTTGTCGCTAGAAGGTTCGGGAAAGCCAGTGGAAACGCCCCTTGAATCGTGCTCCCGATGACTCTTGTAGTCATCGTGACACGACTCACGATAACCATTATTACTTAGTCGAAATCGGTCAAACGTCTGTCACGAATATTAAATTGTTCCGTAACATTCTCTGGCACACACAAATATGTAAATATATTTTTAAGCGAACTTCATTCCTCTTCTGCTTGATTGGACCAATGTGCCCGTTGATGTACAGATTTAAACAACATGCACTTGATTGTCGGAATCAGGAAACACTTAGATAATTATTCCCTTTTTCCAATAATTTCTCTCAGTATTTTCATTGAGTATCAAAACTATATCGTTTACTTTAAAATTTTCACTCTCTTCATACCACTTCTTGCGAGGAATTAAGGTTGGCAAATATTCTGGTAACCAACGTCGCTAAAAAACATCGGCAAATTGTTGAGACAACAATAATTGTTTCCGAGTGCAATTAGAAAAAGCATCACATCTAATTAATTTTAATTGACCTGAAGAAGCTCCTAACAAGAAGGGATTTGGAGTGACTGCTTCTAAATCACGTGAGTCTAATAAAACGTGAGTGAGAAGGCGAGAGTTAATTGAGTGTTTTATTCTAGTTAAAACTATCGAGAGGATCTCTTCTCTTGGAGCATGGTCTTTTAGAGCTACATTTAAAGCTGTTCTTGTAGATCTAATGAGGCGTTCCCATGCACTTCCCATTTGCGACGCAGCTAATGTATTGAATTTAAAGTCAATATTATTCTTTGCAGCAAATTCTTGTAAACTATTATGAGTTATCTCATTTACGACTTTTTAAAATTCGTTATTCATTCCATGAAAGTTTGTGCCATTATCACAATATATAACGTCAAGAGTACCTCTTCAACTTACAATGCGTCGAAAAGCCATTGTTGGTGAATCCGTGGTTAAATTATTTGCAAGTTTAATATGAACCGCGTGCGTGGTTAGACAAGCAAAAATTACTCCTGATCGTTTTTTGCGCCTTCTATCTATTTGAACCCGTACAGGACTAAAATAGTCGATTCCACAATGTGTAAATGGTCGAAAATTATAAGCTAGTCTGGAAACCGTTAAGTTAGACATTTTTGGACTTGATGGTAACGCACGCTAGTATTTACATACGAGGCATTCGCTTATTAATTTTCGATGTTCACAGCGTAGACTAACTATCCAATATTTTTGACATAATTCGTTAATAATACTTTCGTTACTGCCATGATAAAATTTTGTATGATATTCCTTTATTAATAATTGTGTGAAATAGTGTTTCGAGTCAAGAAGAATTAGTGGAGATAGAGAACTTAGTTTGAAAAATTTTGAAATCTGCCCAGCAACACATACAATTTTTTTTCGTTAAAAACTATTCCTAAACAACGTACTTTACTACTTTTCGTGACACAATTATATTTTTCAAGAGCATTTAATTCTTCTAAGAACGATTGTAATTGACTAATTTTTATACATTTTCCTTCTGCTCTAAGTCTTTTTATTGTATTGATAGGTTTTCAGATTTTGTACAAAAAAAAAAAAAAAAAAAAAAAAAAAAACGTTTGGAGGGCTCAAAACCCTACAATTTTAGTCTGAAAAAATATCTCTACGACTTATAGAAGTTAAGTTATTATTATTTTAAAATTACGAGTTTTCAGGGTATTCATTCATGCACGTAAAAAGTATTTGCTCGAAAATTATTGTTCCCAGTTCAAACTTTTCGTACTTCCAAGCACTAGAAGTGCCTTTTTTTGGTTTTGTTTTTATTTTAGCCTTTATTTGCAACAACTTTTTTTTCGGCACCTTTTGAAATTTCTTTGAACAGTTTTTCTACTTATTTGTTTCTATTTATTGCAGAGAAAAACTCAACTGAATTGAGATTTCTAAAAAGTTAATGATCTTTTGCTCCAACCCATGTTCTATGTAAAATGTATGTTAAGTAGTTATTTCTATTATACCATGAAGGTATAACTTTAAATTAGTATCTCAACATCTAGTTAAAAAATATTATATGCTAAACATATATTTTTCATGCATACGGACTGTTAATAAACACTTAAAAAATTTTTTTTCATGTTAAGTAATGGGAGTTACACATTGTAATGTTATAGAATTAAATAATTGATATGAAACATGATTTTTATATCTTAACTCTTGCAAGTCCAAAATGGAACTTATATATATTTACAGGTCGAATACTAAGCTATACGGTGTGCCAAGTAGTTAAACTCTTTAAGCTGGATGTTGGGAGCTGAGAGCGTCCAACATCGAGCTTCTGGACTTCCATCGTAGAGCTCATAGCGTTCAGTATTGTTTGAGTTCTTAGCGCTCCAAGTTGATTATACCTAACTTATAACTTAAAAGTGAAGCGTTGCCAGAATTATTGAACTACTACGTTTCTAATATTGAACAAGATGTTGTCAAACATTGTAGTATAACACTTCGATCCCATTGAGTGTATTTATAATTGTTGTCATCATTTATTGAAGAAAAAATTATATTCCCAGGAGATATTAATCAATTTTTTACCATTAACTCAGATGTTGTCAGATCCTTTTAATAAGCTTGTGATTGGTGATAGACTCAAGAAATTCAACAGGGAAATAAATTGAATTAAAATGTTGTGCTAATAAAGTAATATAAGTGTTCGAATGATTTTTGTATGGAATGTTTAAAAAAGACTAGTTTATAATTTTTTAAAATTTTCTATTGATGATTGTTCGGAGAAATATTAAACTGTCATGTTGATACCTTATATTGTATTTTATTTTGTAAAAATCAATTGAAGAGGCACGTTGTAATTTGCAATTAATTTTATATTGTATGTTAGTGTAACAATGTGTATCTATATGCGTGCATATGTATGCATACATATGCGTAAAGGTTCATTCTCCGAGCAAATAAATAATTCAAATGAATCATAACTTGATTACGGTTTAAATTGAAGTTTTAATTGAAAAAATATTACATCGTTAATTGTATTATGATTTTTATGTTTCATACAACATATGGTTTATGTTATTATAACGTTTAAACAAGCGCCAAAGTAGTTTTAAATTTCGAGAATAACTCAAGTAAATGAAAAAAATATCATTAATGTCGCAAGTCCAAAAAATGTCTTTCAGATGGACATTCGCTGTCTAGAAGACATCTATAAAAAATCTTCGAATAAAACGTTTGCTAGGATCATACTGAACATATCCGGGATAACTGTTTCAATTTTTATTTTCATTATGAGCGTTTAAAAATCCCTAATTCAATACAAAAGACACATTTCTTTGACTACATCAAGAAAAATCTACGTATTATGTTATATGAGAAAGATGGCGAGTAGAAAAGTTTAAAGGAAACTCTAAACCTTTTAGGACCACCAGTTCGATCTGTCAAGGACTGGCAAATAGTAAGAATAATACGTTTTTTTTAAAGAAGTATCATAGCAAAACTGTTTGTTATATATATTTAATTTTCAGACAGTGAAATATAAATCAGAAGAGAGAAGGTCAAGGTACAAACGAATGTAGAATCACAGAGCGACATCAGCAAAGGTTGCTGTCAATGCAGTGCTACTTCAACAAAATTGAAGAAAAATTAGAAATTATCAACCAAGGTAATAAGTCAAAATGAAGCTTCGAAAAACTTGTGGGAAAACGAAACGACTTCCAAAATTATTAAGAACCCCGCAAAGACATTCGAACTGTTGCCGTCACCCACTACAGATACTTAGTCGACTTCCGGTTTTGCTAGATCAAACGGTACCGGATCTCAATTACCTTTAAATACAAGTACGTGGCATTACAAAAGTAGCTTATTTCCATTATTTTTAGTACAGTCATTAATATTTCATGTACAGCTCAGTTCTTAAATGATTTATTTATAAATTGAAAGATGTTTGTATTAAAAATTCAAATATCATTATTAATTAAAATATTGTAGATTATAGAACCTTTATTGACACATTGCCAGATAATTAAAGAAGTGCACTTTTCATTAGTATGTCTAATTTAATTAGACAAAATGAAATGAAATTCATATAATTTATGTAACAGGACTCGATTTTATTAATATTGAATGTAGCCAAGTAGACCTTCTTGCTGGCCAGATGAGTCAATCATCTCGCAAAACAATTCCTGAAAATCAAACCATGCCAACTGCTTCAGGATTATTAAAACGTCAGAAAAGAGGTAATCTCAAAATCACTTTTAATTATTGATATCTGAGTAGTAATTGTAACATGATTTTTGCTACTTTTGTTAGGCAATGTCGCAAATGACGCTGTAGACGCAGTGGTCAATGCAGAACGAGCAATACTTCGTGTGCTCATGAATTAAATAAAACCAAAAAAATTTTGTTGAGGGATGAAGACTCCTATATTAATCACGATGAGAAACTACTTGAATGTTTAAAAAACATGCATGATTTATTAATGAAACTGTAAACCTCGTGGAAATAAATTAATTATTTCTAAATAAACATAAACAATGTTCGAATATGTACACCTTATAAATACATAAGTTTACTTTATGCAGTAAAAGCCAATTTGATAATTAACTTACACGGATTCTAAATATATGTACAACTATAAACATAAATTTATCCAAACTTAGCTTTAACACAACAATATTTATGTGCATACTGTAATCGAAGTATTTAAATGTTATAGATAGTTACAAAATCATTTTACTGTGCAAAAATTCACCGATTTTCTGTGTTAGTGAAACGGTTTCAATTATTATGCACAGATATACTTTTTTAAAAAAAATATAAATTGAAATTTTTATCGACCAAGCAAGAACGTACATAAACATCGTTTGCTCGTTATGTGTTGTAATTATTTTTTAGATATGTAGGTATGAATAACATTTTAAGTTTGCATGTTTGATCTCTTTCTCTCTGGGCTCAAACGAATACATGGTATACGTTGCGTATATTGGCAAAGATTATTAATTATCAAGGCATGGATAATCTCGAAAATGATGAAAGACGGTATGTATTCTCAATAATTTAATAAAAGAATGGATACTTTCAAGTAATTTATTTTGATTTCCTGTATCATAACCTATAAGTCAGACTATGAATGTTCAGTGTTATTTGTGGTAAAGACTCATTTTAACCACACCATTTATATCTATTCGTTTGCATTGTAAATTGAACATTGTAATCCTATTAAATTAATGTATAAACCCAGGTATTAGGTGAATCCTTTCTCAATGGAATTTCTCGTTGGGTGTATGGAATCCCATACTAATTTTGCCCTAGGACGATTTAATGGAGATTCTGACTCAAAAGCTACTAAAAGTAGATTGTGGACAAAGGTTTCAGCATTTCTGAACTCTCAAGGTAATGTCAAAGATGTATCAGCTTGGCTGAGGGTGAGAATTAATATAAATAATTAATTTGTCAAGTATCTCTGATGGCTTCTTTCACAATTACCGTTGTTATATTTTTAGTTCTAGATAACACTAAAATCAGATGCATGGAAAGTGAATGCTAAACAAAATGCACATAAGAGACGCACGGGTAATCCTCTTGGGGAAAATCCAACAGAAATGGATGAAATTTACATAAAAGTAATCAACATAATGGGAACTACGCATGGTAATGGCCTCAGTTTAATACCTGAATTGGGTTTTAAATAAATTTTTTTTACTACAATAAAGAAAATGTGCGATTCATTTACAATTATTAAGGACTGTCTGAAAACGGAAATAAAATAAAATGGTGCTACTTAACAATGTTTGAATATTATTTCTTTTTTCTGCCAAGTATTTCCAAATATTTAGAAGAACCTTGGCTATTCATTACTTGTTAACTAAAAGGATTTTTTTTGTTTTTTAATCCAAATCATATTTCCAATACCAAATATTATTTACCATATGCACACTAACCTGCACATATTTTTGACTCCACAACTCTTTTCTTGAGTATACCTTGAATAAAAGCAACGTCTTTCACTACATTTGTATACGTGTATGCTCCATTTTACTCACACATTCACTTAATTCTAGTTATAAATAAACTATAATGGCAAAAATTCCTCCGCTCTTTGCAAAATTTTTTAAAAATTCATTACATATGTTCAAAAATCTGTAATGATAGGTTACAATTAAAGCTGGGGATTTTATTTCTTCGAGTTAAAGACGGAAAATGAATAAGCAAAGGCTAACCGCAAATACACTATTTCAGTCCTTTCCATGCGTTCCGGAAGTTTGAAAATTCTAATAATATAAGTTAATTAATAGTATCTGATTAGTTATGTAAGAATGTAAGTTTTCAGTTAAAATTTTAGTCTTTATAAGCTTTGCACAAGTTGTGGGTTATCTCAGTTTTTTGTCAAATACGGTTTTGCAACTATAGTTTTACAGTTAACAACGAATTTTGAAAAAAACATAACGCATGCTAGGATGAACTAAGAAGTACAGGAAGCTACACTTCAATAGTTATTTCTTATTGAATATGAGACCATATTAAACCTAATACTGTGGCAAAAAGTATCACAAAAAACAAGGTTTAAATACTGTAAATTTAATGTTTTAAACTACTGTAAACCATTTATTGAAAATAATTAACAATGATATATTGTCATGTACATTAAAAACGTCGTTGAGTTTTTTTTTGTAAACACATTAAGTGAATACCATTAAACTTCGTGCTACTTGAACTCCAAGCATATACTAGTTCATTAACAATTTTTGGAAATTAGCACTACACCATAACATAATCTTTGTAATCATATCTTCTTTTACTTCACTTTCTGTAGCTCGACGTATCAACCAATGTTTTAGTTGTTGTAAGTTCTTGTATACGTCTTGGCTCCATATAAAACGTTGACTTACGAGAATTATTTAAACTAATATGTTATTAATGATAGTATGGATAGTCACATTTAGTCACATGAGCAAGAATATCTGCAATCGTCGCAGACATGTTTTTTAAGCGAAGCTGCCTTTTTTTAAGATACAACATCACTGACATGCACTCCAGTGACTCCCTGACAACCATATTTATTACTTTTGAAACAGCTATAATTTTAATATGGAGTTTGCATTCCGCTACACTCAGAACACCAGGAGATGAAAGTAGTTGTGGAGAGCCATCTGTCAAAAAAAAGCACTTTGTTCATTGATAAATACAGAAAAATATGTAATTACCATACATATTTGCAAAAAATTATTCATCCAAATTGTTCGTAGAAAGATTACCAAATAGAAAAATTACCAAATGTTCAGTAAGTATCGTAAAATTGTACGTAATTGTACTAAATCAAGTAGCCAAATAATTGGGACATAAAGTTTTTGAATACGAATATTGTACTACTTTGTTGTATCTAGATAAAGCAGTAAATGGATATTTCAAAACTGTGTCGTAAGTGGTTAGTTCATAATGAATTATGAAGCTGTGTGCACTGTATCATAAATTAACGTCCATACAATTGTTTTCACACACTATGGCGCTTCAGAATTTCTTAATGGTGCATTATAAATTATAATGTACAAAAATATATATTAGCAACTGTATGACCGTTATACATTAAAGTGACGGGAGTTTTTTTCTTATTTTTTTTTTTACCGGGTTACCAAGACAGCTCTTAGGCCAAGTCACCGAGGCCACCCACTCACCACCTATGTGTAGGGGTGTATTTTTCCGCACCTATTTGTCAACCCCTTTACTGATGTTATACCTAAACCATGGGCACAGTGCGAGTATCTCCTATACCACTAACACTGTTTCGCATTCACCTAGGCCCGAAGACCTGTGGGGCAAACAAAAAAATCCTGAAATTACTCTGAAGAAAAATTCCATAGAAAAACCCGCCCGAAAATAGCCGGGGTTACATAGGAATTTTTCCTGATGAAAATAGTTTTTGAAAAAATCTGCATTCAGCGGGAACCGAACCCACGATCCCTAGAACAGCGTTGTATCAGTAACAAGAATACTTATAATGCTTTCCACTGAACCAACGCCGCTCTGTAAAATGACGGGAGTTACCTTCCAGACAATAAAAATTAAAAGAAAAAAATGTATTCAACACTCATTTCTTATATAAGCCTGTGAACATAACTAAATACAAAACAGTCTATAAATAACCGTACTGGTTTCTGCTTACATGTATGAGGGAATGTAAAATAGAAACCTGTAAGGATTTCTCTAATCCTTTTTTTTTACTGGGAAATGAACAATTAAGTATTATTAAATCTGTTATGGGATGATGTATATGTAGATATCAATCATGTGTTTGACTTAGTACCAGAGTGTTCAGCAAATTCAGCATTATTGTAGTTATTGTCGGTCATCCTTAATAATGGCACTGTGGCAAGACTTGCTTTTCCAATGCATTGGGCTGTTTTGATCTTAAAGTCTAATTACAATTATATTATTATAAGGATTTTCTAATATCACACGTTCTTATATTATTCTTAGTCGTGGTATCAAACATATAATATTATTCGATAGATGTACATAACTTTTAGTTTTGTAACAATTTTATTTAGCATGTTGTCAATGAAAGTCTGAAACAGTATGATTTGTATGATAATGTATAATGATTTCAATTATTTATTAATTATAACAAAAAAATTTTAAAGAGATCCTTATCCATGCTTGCGTTGTTCTAGCTGGAGGATCTTTGTTATTTAACATCTTTGCAGACTCCACCCATGATGAGAAGTCGTCATGTTTATAATTCCTCAGTTGAGAATTTTTCTCTAATAAATACTCCATCGTCTGTTTTTGATGATCATTTGGAATTGAATGCCTTCTGCAAATAAATTTGATTACATACATTACAATAATTGTGTCCCACTATAAAATACTGGTTTAAAGTTATCAGAAAAAACAATATGTGACCATACTTATTGTTTGTATTTGACATCACGATGCTACGCAGCTGCTGAGTCGTTCGAATGAAGAACTTGAAGAGTCAAGAGAGAAAGTACAAAAATTAGGAAGACATCAAGTAAAATCGTTTTACTCTGTACTGCCAAAAATTCGCATGTCAGAATCAAGGATGCGAGTAAAGAATGACGAATAAGAACGACCAATCAGTGCCTTTCGTTCATTTATCGGTTTCATTCCGCTACATGTAAAATCGCCCCAATACTACATCACAATCACATTTTTTTTTATTGATAATTGGATTCTGCAAGTCGAAAACAGTTTTATTTCTTTTTTTTAATTGTTTTTGACATCCATAGAAAACATTGTGAATTGGCAAGAGTATGAGAAATGTAGCGCACGTGGCTGTAGATTGATTTAAAACAAACAGGATAAGAAGATTAGAAATGCTAAAAGAAGTGTGCTGAGAGACGCAAATAATCCATCTTTTTTTAATCATGCTGACTTTTACAACCACTACAGGTACATACTTACTATCAGCAATGTTTATAACAATTTCTGCTTTGAAGGTAGTACTGCCTATACTTAGCTAACCTTTTTTAAATACCTGGCAGTGTATTTAAACTATACACTACACTCTCTATACACTACGAAATACTTGAAAAGCATCAATTAATGTTATTCTCTATCGATTTTTATCAAGATCCTGTGGGTGATTTACGTACAATACAACTTTTAACGTATTATCCTGTAAGACTGCGTGCTAATAATTGATCTAAATTTCAAATATGCAAAACTTATTTCACATCTACCCTAGGTCCATCACATTTTAACATATACATTTTTGCATAAGCAATAATGTATATTTGCAATCTCATCGGTATCTTGTAGTTCAATTTATACAACTTTACAAAAATGTAGATGAGAATAAATTCTTTTATTTTCATCACAAAATATTAATTACAGAATAATTTAAAATTTATTTCTAATTGGTAGTACTTTTATCACATCTCAATGGTGCAAATATGTTTTTAAGGTTTTTGTATTTTATTAGAATATAAATATATTTTTCTAATGAGTTATAGTACCTTACTTCTTTACATCATTCTCGCTGAAAAAAGACAAGTGAAAGCAGCATGTATGAAACAATGTGGATGTTTGAAATTCTCATGTGATATGTGGTAATCCCTAGGAGGAGCTTATACCACAGGGGCAAATCTTACATATCACGTGGGGACTCTAATAATCCCAGTATCATTGTTTTCAAGCTAGTTTGGCATAATCAAAAACCAGTAGATAAATATAAATATGCTTAAGTTTCTGCGTGGTTTTTAGAACACAACTAATTACATCGTTATTTTAATGTCTGGGATGGACAAGTTTCGGGCTTTTGACTTATTAGAAATAACCCCACATTTATCAGAGCATACGGATGGAATCCCACTGTTTTTGCAATTATTCAGTTGTATTCGTTTCTTTGCCGAAGGATGCTACTAAAAAGGATGTGGAAGAGATATGTATCATCTTATGAGCCAAGTTTCCGTAAGCAAATATTTGCACATTGTTTGTAATGCAATAATGAAAAATTTATCGCACTTGATAAATTCTCCTTCTATGCTCGAGAAGTGCCAAATAATTTCACAAACGTTTGTCATCACGACGTGTACTGAACATATAATATCTCTATAGTAATATTTACGGTGATCATGAAAGACAAAAAATTGATAGATTTCAGCTTTATATATATGTATAGTAGCTTTGAACCAACGATTTGATTCCCTGTTAGCCCTTTTATGTTCTTTCACAACGTTACATCCAAATTGAACATGTACAAAAATGAATACATCGTGTCATGATTTTTTCCTTTTTTTCTACCGGTTCTAGATTAACTGTTAAGTTGCAGCAAACAAAAAAATAACAACAACACTTTTAACAGAAATTTTCAACTCTAAGTTGTCGAGAGGTCCCGAGTTTATTGGGTTATAACAAAAATTTTTATTGATGTAGTCTCTTACATTGCTTTTGCAACATTTTTTGAACCTTACCTATATTTTTACTTTACGTCAGTGCACGGTGCTACCTCGGTTTTTAACTTTCTATTTCTAATGATAAATACAATATAAATGATTCAATTTTTATAAATGTCCCATATGCTTGTGAAATATTTTGTTAACATGACCTAGTCTACGAAATAAGTTCATCAATAATGTGTTTACGCTGTCTTCTAGATCCATCAAGACAAGTGCAATAACAATTAAAATTTTTTGCGTCCTCGTTTATGATTTGGATTCTTAATTCCCAGGGCTTCCCAAACAAGTCAGTAGACTTCAAGCATAATCAGACTCATGTTACTTCATTTAAAGACTGTGACTCGATTGCTTAGTAAACAAAGGATTGGTGCTGGCCATATTTTGACCTTCTACGTATACCCGGGAACCGTTACCTACGTAGCTAATAAAATCACTTAAAGATATTAAAAAAAAACTTAATTTTTGTGATGTTGCTGCAACTTCAATAATTAGGTAAACATATAGTTCTAAATACAAGCATTAGGCTAGTTCTAGAAGTCACTTAACACCTTCAATTCGCTAAATCGACAGGGTTAGAATATTTTTAAGTTTAATATGCACCAGGCTTCAGTAATTGCGTATCATCTTGCGCTGTAGCTTGTGGTAACATATACCATCGTAAACCGACATTAAAAAATCATTTTCTATCAAGAAGTACCGTATCGCATCCTGTTTTAGTACCATTTTCAATAAATCAGAGGTAGTATCCTGCAAATTACAAAATTTCCGAACGGTTTTTTTTAAATTTTTGGTCTTATGGAAAATTTTTTTGCATTTTTTTTTTGATCAAGTTTTGTGTCTTTTTGTACTCACTATGTGTCCTAAGAGTTTGTTCTTTTCTTAACAACTTTAATTTCTATGGTTGTAAGACTAAATTGGCTTCTCTTGGTTGCTCTAAGACATTTTAACATCTACTTAGTTGTGTCAGCATTGAGGTTATCCACTGTAATGCAAAAGGCAGTAGTTTTTTTAGGACAAGCCACCAATTGTTACGTCATGGCTCTGTGACGTAACTTTCACTCGCAAGTATTTAAATGTGACCTACAGCGCATAAACAGCAAGTGTGTTTATATTTAGAAGTGTTGAAATGCAATTAAAATATTAAAAAGTAATTTACCAGTACCTTTACGTATGATGAAAAACTAAATTAAGTTGTCAGCGAAACTTGATTTATTTAATTACAAATATTACAATGAGAAAACAGACAATTAGATGATTGCTTACAAATATGACTCGATTAATGAATACTGGCAACTTGCTAACTAGTCAGCTGCTTCTGTAGAAAAGAGGGTGAGCCTGCAGGCTGCGGTTCTATTTAAACTTTAAATTTGATTAATAATCGTAGGTAGGATTGGTGGTGAGTCAGAGAATTAAGGTAAAGTAGATTAACATATTCTTGGAAAAAGGTACAGCTTGGTGGCTTAAAATTAATAAATAATTTTATAACAAATAATTCAAAGAAATGTACTTAATTCCTTTTGTAATCTAATTTTTATTACCGTTGGTAAGGTTGCAATATTTATGCAGTTTCCATCACTTGTACTCACTTGCTATTAAGTACATTATCCTTCCAAAACTTGTATATCAATATATTTTGTTTTTGTTTTGACATTACCATTCAAGTTGTTATGATGGCGAAACATGAAGTTTGGCATTAATTTAGCGGGAAAAAATTTGAATACATAGGTCAACAATGATTCGCTAGGATAAGTACTAGTCATTCTACCAAAAACGTTCTACTTCGTTTCCCAGTCAATTACAATGTCATGTAAGATATATATCTAATATAAGATGTATATCGATCTCAGAACTTTTTAAAATCATCAATTGATTTTTTCTGCTAAAGGAAAGTACGGAGTTATTACTTTTTCTACTGCATAGAATTTCCAAAGTCAGTAACATAAACAATATGTTTACGTATTGTAAATAATTAAAAAAAATTATATTCAAGACTTGAATACTGTTAAAGTTGTGAAATAAAAATTTGAAAATCGTAACACTGCTACGGAAATGCTCTTACAAATCCACGTAATTTAATTTTGTTGTTCCAATTCAAACGCTTTGTATTCTACGCATGTCAAGGCTATTGCAAAAATTGTGTCCAATTTTTCCATTCTGATAAGCCAGTGCTAAAAATTTTGCAAGCTCGTCAATTCTGTCTCCCGAAACGAAAACTAAAGGTCCGTAGCGCCAGGCAGTCTGGATATAAATAAAGTTTCCTACTGTATCAATAAGCTTTTTTGATTACATAGCTTTATAACATTATTTATTTAACAGCTAGCACTAGTTTTGTTGTAAAAAGAAACAAGAGAATACGCACATTCTTCATATTTCAAAGAATAAACTAAGCTTAAGCTTGGTTAGACTGATTGAGAATTCAAGTTAAAAAGTGATCAATTAGATATTCGACTGATAAGGTATGATTTGATTTTTTATATCTCTTTTTCGTATTTTAACAAATCGTGCCAAAACCAAGCTGTATTTATTCCTTATCAATTATAGAAAGTGTGACAACTCGTTCTTTTCCCAAAAACTATTAAAAGTAAAATACTAACGCAAATAACATCACCTAACCGTGTTAAGCATGACATATATAGTACTCTGATTGAATTAGTTTTCTACTCTACCGATTAACAGATATTTCACTTAGGTAACAATAGTCAATGGATTTGGAGCATTTACCTACCAGAGAATGAGTATACGCTTATTTTTAAATCAACAAGAAATGAATATAGCTTGATCTTATTAATATGAAGAAATAACGTAAAATTTTTAGGATTTTTTACTTTCTGCCAAGACTTCTCAATCATTTTTGCCAAGATTTAGTTTGATTTATTCTTTGAAGTATCAAAAATGTGCGTCTACTCTTATTTTCTGAATAAATTAGCTAGCTGATTGATAAATAATGTTACTAAGTTGTATAATCGAAGTAACACTATTGATAAGATAGGCAGCTCTATTTACCTTTGTACTGCCTTTGAAATACAGTTATTCTGTACACGATATAAGTGTAATGGCGAAACTTAGTTTTATTTTGATGCATTACAATCTCGATTTTTCGACGCATTGATAAGCACCCATAACACATGTTTTCATGTGTCCATAGCGTTCAAAAATGTCATATCTTTTGAAAGAGTTATATTATAGACTTGGTAAGCGATGGATTAGAATAAACTATTTCTTATATGATACAAGTATAAGTGTAAAGTTGAGTTGTTATTTGGTGCGTTCCAGTATGGATTTTCCAACGAATTTAGAAGAGCTCGTGACGCTTTTTTAGCTTAGATTCCGTAAGGCTATTGAATGTTGGATTATCGTCTTGAATAGTGATATGTACAACTTTGAATGGTAAGTACATTATATAAATGTGTGAATAATATCAAATTTTCATGGAAAGCCCATTTATCTGAGGTATGGTGAGATTAAAGAGAACCCGGAAAGCTCCTATTTTTCAAAAATAATATAAGAGGGTCATAAAAATTTTTTTCATGCAGATCCAGTAGGGCTCAAAAAATTTTGGTTTTTGTTTTGGTTATGGACAATCCAAAAAAAAATATTTTTCCAATTAAAAATTCATTTGAAGTGATTGTCGGTTGATTCGATGAACGGTTCGAAAATGAATGCACGGATCGCGCTACACCTTTTTACATCATAAAAAGCAGTATGTATCACATGTATGTGTACATATACATTAACTATTAACACACAAACACAGTTCTTAACACACCTAAGTAAACCTACAGTACTTTACTTTTTTATTTGATATCAATCTCTCTCAAGTTGCTCAATGGTTTCACTGTTTTGGAATTGCCCTTGAGGACAATACAGTATTTTAAGTTTTAAATAATTTGTTTTTTCAAATATCTGATTGATTTGCATTTTTAGCTAAATGTTTTGTTATTTACTCATTGAAGTATTTACTATTTGTCTGAGATAATCTTTCGTGGTTTCAAACGAATTAGAGTAACACCCATTTCTAAGAAACGGTGATAAAAAAATTTTCTTATTTCTTATAACGTTAATTTGGTAGAATACAATCATTTCTACAACATAACATAATATATTTTTTATAATTTTCTCAGTTTTTGGTCTGTATTTCTACCTCAACATCTCTGTTGTTTAATAAAAAGCGAAGAATAATATACATTTCGTTCTGGAGACCGAGTTGTGTGATTTCTTTCTTAACTGTGTTTTAATCTTTTCGTGGCAAGAATTTAGCCCTGTATTCATCTACATTCACAGTGACGTCTATCTCTTGATGTTTTTGCATTTCTCGTCTTTATTTTCACGTCTATTTTTTTTTGTTCCCATATTTGAATGATTTATTATCTTACATATGCATCTTTATTCTTATATTTTCATAGCTCTGCGCCACCTATGAATTACTTCTCGTTTTCTCAGAGAACCTGGATAATTTCTTGTGTTAGTTTTTTGATATGTTTCCTTTGATTAATTTTTAAATATTGAATCACAACTCAAATATCTCTTTTTTACAAAATAATATATTTAAACAAATTATAAAGCAAACAACTTAGCTTTACAATGTATTTATAATGAAAAATATGTGCCAAATCACCACAGCAAAATGAAAAAAAAATCTAACAATTGTTTACTTACGAGTGGGTTTGAAAAGGAAAGCATGAAAATAAGGTTATGAAGAAAGAATTATTACTGAAAGAGCATGTAAAACTTGTATATTTTGGAATAAAAACTCGTGGTCCTGTTTGATCAGGAAAAAAAGAAACGTGTAAGTATCCAACCTGGATGTTCGGCTGAGCCAAAGGCTCCGAATCGGGCCGTCGCCCTTACGAAATGTGTAAGAACAAATACTCGTGAGAACTGATGTTCTATAAACTTTGAACTCGTGAACTCGGATTTTTTTTAATATTCTCGTGTCACCCTTTTTGCTGTGTCTGTCGTATGTTATTACCCTTTTTGCCTTGAAGAAATTGCTCACGGAAAAATACTTATGGCTGCGAAAAAAACTAGCAAAGACAGAAAGAACAGCAGCAGGAAAGCGCCCACATCGATGGCAACCTCAAAAGCTGAAGGAAGGAGACGTTGGTGCTGCGCGTTTCTTGATGGTAGGTCAAGGAGTGAGTAGAAAAAAATGTGTGAATTGAAGGTTACGGCAACTAGCGAAAAAAAACTGCAAACCGGTCAAGAAGACGGTGCGAGAAAAATTGTTTTTTCGCGTTGGCAAGGTGACGCTCGCACATTCGAACAACAGCTGAAAATCTGCTGCCCTTTCTTCTTTTTTTNTATAGTTAATTATTTAAATATATGTAAGTAATGTTATATAGTGGTAATAGGGAGCATCGGCACTGTAACAAGTGAGTTAGTGCAAGTTCCCTTGCATTACGAGTACAACTGTACGCAAGCGTAGTCGTACTAGATTTGTTTGCCAAGTAACAATAAACATGTTTCTAAGACTAGAATGCTTATTATTTACCTCAATGTATTAAATTAGTGACGAGAATGACTGGTGAGATTTTTTTGTAACTTTAATGTTGCTACGTAGTTCTCACTGAGACTGCGTAAATCATATCGCAGTGTTCACATAAAGCATACATGTGCAATGGGCCAGGGCTAGCCGTGTCGTGTGTTTCTGTAATGGTGGTCCTTAACATTGCTTGGTAAACAAGGTTACGATTTGTTAAGAAATGTGCATGCCAAACAAGTAGTCTTAAAATGATTGTAAGGCATTAGTTGATTTAATGCAAAAACATTAACAGCCAGTACCTAGTGAAATCACCGAGTGCTTCATGTTTAAGAAGAGATCAAAAAAGAAAGGAGAAGGGATTAGTAAATTGTTGTCAAATCTGAAGCAATCAGCAGAGTATTGTAATTTTGCAACAGAGCTGAAAAGTCATCTGCGTGTAACAAAATCACATTAAACCCTTTCATGAAAATAGACAGGCACCCGATATTTTAGGTTTAAAATGTTCTAGCATCATGCAGTACAGTCAAAGTTAGATTTTAGCAAGTGTATCACCAAATTTAACTTAGAGTCGCATCACAGAGCGTTAACAATTATTACCACCCAAAAAGGTTTGTTTTGCAATACTCGCTTGGCTATGATATTGCATTTAAGCCTAACTGGTTTCAGAGGGATATGAAAACACTTTTGTCGGATACTCCAGGGATAGGTGTATTTTTTGACAACATTTGTGTAGGAGGGCGTGACCAAGCGGAACATAACAATAAATAAACACAGATTATATTCATATGGCAAAAGGTTGGATTGACGTTAGCCAGAAGGGAATGCAAGCTGAGTAAAGCTGAAATAAGTTTTTTAGGTAATTGTTCAGATTTTTAAGGTTTATATGAAATTAATGAAAAAATAGTTAAAATTTTGTTATCTTCAAGACCAAAGAACGTTAAAAAATAACAAAGTTTCTTGGGCAAAGTAAACTTTTATTCTAAGTTTATAAACAATTATGATATGTTGGTGATGGACCCCTTATTTGATTTGCTATGAAAAAAATTGAAATGATTTTGGTCAAGAGATTGTAAAAATACTTTTATTAATACAAAAAGTCCACTAGCGTTTTATGGAAAGTTAACAAATTTGAACCTTGTATTACCTATTAAAGTAATATGCGATGCTCCACCAACAGGTATTGGTGCTGTTTTTCTACATGTAATTCACGACGGCTCTGAAAGGAAAATTATGATCAAATCACGTACGTCTATAAAAGCTCAAAATAATTACGCACAAATAGATCGAGAAACTTTATCCATTGTATTCGCAGTCCACGAATTCTACCAATTTCAGTTCGGTTTTCGTTCGATTCTTGAAACGCATCATAAATCTCTTATTTTTATTTTCAGTGATAAACAAGGTACTCCTGAAGTGTCTGCAATTCGTCTAGAAAGGTAGGCAGGTCTCTTATCGAGTTACGATTATAAAATTAGACGTTTTAAGGGGAAAAAGCGAACATGCTGATTGTTTATCAAGACTTAGATTGACCGGTTCAAGCGATAAAAACATGGATAACAATCTAAATTTTGCCTCAAAGACAACTAATTTTATTATCTATGATTGATTTACGATCCGTATTTAATGACTGTCCCGTGCTTAAAATTGTTCTTAAATATATTGAAATTGGTTTGTCAGACGTAGTCACTGATGAATTTAAAGTTTTAACAAACGAAGTGACAATTACCATTAAAAAATAATTGTATTTTACGGGGCCGTCAATTATTGTACCAAAATTTTTTCGTGATACCGTTTAATCTAAATAATATGATGGTCATATAGGTATTGTTAAAATGAAAGCGCTGGCACGATCATATGTGTAGTGGCCTGCGATTGACATGTACTTTGAAAATGGAACTATAAGGTGTGAATTATGATAACGACGCGTCGAGACGTGGTAATAATCCGGAAAAGGCTAAACTGCATGTCTGGGAGTCGCCAAAATCCCAAAACGTATGTATTCATTCGGATTTCTTAGGGTTCAGTCAGAGATCTATGTACTTGATCTTTACTAATGCCCATTCTAAGTGGGTAGATGTAAAAGAGATGCAAGACATTACGGCTGAATCTACAATATCAGCATTTAAGAAATATTTTTTATTACGGGGCCTCCCTATTGAAATACTTGATGAATATCAGTCTGGCTTATATTTCGAGTGAACTTTGTGAGATCTTACGCAAAAGTAATCTTACTTTTTAATTAGTCACCCCATATCATTTTGCGGGAAATAGCGCAGCGGAAAATGCAGTTAAAACACATAAAAATCAATTTTAGCTATTTTGTTAGAAGGTGACAAAAACAAAAAGGCATATCCAGATATCATTTCAAGATTGGCAGAAAATTTTGGAGTTGAAATACTTGTATTCATAAATTTAATTTATGAAGACAAAATATAGCGCGTACTGTATTGAGTAAACAAAAGGTTCACAAGAAAGGTTTTTCAGGGAATAGGGATATCCATTATAAAACAAATAATAATAAAATAATACTGTTATAGTAAAAAGTGTCAGGTATGATGGTCATTGGGCGAGAGCTAAAGTTTAAGATAAAGTCCAGTTACGTATACAGTAAAAACAGAGAAAAATTTGATCTGCAAAATATGTACATCATCACAAACCCTTACTTATTGACCTCGAGGCCACGTCATGTGATATGACACTTTCAGCTAAAATGTTAAATATAAGTATTTTTGCTAAACCAGCCATTGACAACTCAGTTGCATCTCATACGAGTACAGTTAAGCCGTTGTCCAACATAACCATCGTTGTAAATTCTGAAGTGCCAACTAAAGATGGCAGAGGAAATGTATCAAAAAAAGTGAAACAACAGGAAAATATTGAACTGTTGAAGCGTTCTCAGCGTAAACTCAATCTAATTTGTGGTGACACCAGCTAGTCAAAACTCAAATCAAGCTTTGCATCAGAAGCAATAGCTCACCCCCCGAGTGCTGTGATTGCCCGCAAGCGAAAAGAGACGCCAACCTCTTGAGCTCCCTGCTCTCCTTTGCAGTGCCTACCTCTACGCCATTACCCAACTATTGACGACGACGGCATGTGCCTCGTCTACGTCTGAACTATAGTTCATATTATTTTTGTTTGTATTGAACAAATTAGAACTTTTTTGTAAGTTCTACCTCGTCTTTCATGACTCACTTCACACCTCTGATGTCTTCGAGCATCCGAGAAGGGTTCACTTCGTGACATTCCCCGAAGGTTTCTCAATTATACTGTAAAACATGAAACATTGAATGACATGTAGCGTAGGATACAAAGAACGTTGTTTAAAAGTCAATTTTATGTGAAAAAGACATGAAAATTCGTGTTTTTTTAAAGTAACTTCAAGACGAGTAATGGGACTTTTTTTATTATATACAAATTTCTAGGTGTTTTAAAACTGTCTCATTTGAGTCCTGGTTCATTGAATGTTATTGATTATTCATTGAAGTGATCACGAAAAAATGGTTCAAATTTTACAAATTTTAATAATTTTTACTTCGAAAAAAACGTGAGTATTGAGAATTTGGAAAAATATGTATTTTGTTACCCTTAACTTACGAAAAATTTTTGTTAAAGAGAAATTCTTACTTTTTGAAATATTATGCTTGTTTATTGAATAGGCCCATAATGTTTTATTAAAATTTAGTATATTGACGTCATGAAAAACTTTTGAACCTAGTTTTTTTTCGCCAAAACCTTAATTTTATGAATATGTCATTGCCGTATCAGTTAGTATTGATTTCATCCATCAAAATAGTGTCAACAATTTTTCAACTTTTTCTGGCTTCGTTCTTTGAAAACAACTTGATAACAAATAAACGTATCGTCACGAAACTTCTATATTGATTGCTGGTAATTTTCTACGAGCCTACAAAAAAAATACTCTGGGATATTTACAAGCTGAGATAGTTTTAATTTTTTACTGCCCCAAATAGTTTTTTATACACAATTATGGCTGAAATCTTATATACATCTTTTTGATAACTAAAACTTAGCAAACTCATCACGTTTTACTTAGAAAGAATCGTCTACATAGACAAACTGCAATGTTAAAAAAGTACTAATTACTATGAATATTATTGTTTTTTTTTTTCTAGAGGAAGATTCATTTTCGATCAAACAAATTTCAAAATGCGATAACACGGAAAAATGGCATATCTCCAGTACTTGACATTAAATTTTGATCTTTTTTTTTAAATTTGTGGTACCAAAGAAAAATAATGACAACTGATTGGATCGCAATATTAACATACTAAATTAATGTTGTTAACAAATTGAATCTTATTTTTTTAATTTAAAAACTGATGGAACTACGAAAATTATAGTTTTGCAAGACGATTTCTTTCTTAATAATAATTCTAATACCTAACTTAATAATAATCAGTATTTTTGCACAAAACGTCTTATAAAGGTAAATCAATGCTGTCTCAAAAAAAGTGGTGAAATGTCAACAGTTTTTAGTACGTGAATTTTCGTCTCTAAATCGACTTGTTGTACGTACTCCTTAATGCATATATTTACAGCAACAAAGTTGATTTGGTATACATCAAATCATATACAATACTACACGGCTCTAATACAAGCTTATAAGATTTACGATACACCCAATAAGCCCGCTGCGGAATTGAGCGAATTTTACATACTAGAGCTTGCCTCCCGTATAGTGAACTTGCTTATTTTACGAGTATTGTACAAATTGCAAAAGTATCTAGGAAACATTGCGTTAGATACTTTGAAGTTTCGTTGATAAGAAAGTTTGACTGTGCTCGAGCCCATTTTCACTGTAGTGACGCTGTATACTGATGTTATTTTACAAAAAAATTATGTGTTTGTGTGAAAGAAAATGCAGCAGAAATTGTAGTGGGTACCGCAAACACGGCTTTAATTGTTTTTCACTGTATGGTAATTGTCGCTGTGAAGTTTGTAGAAACAGTTAGTCAATTATAACCACCGCCGATTTTATATGCAATGATGATAATTCTAAAAGTGGCACATATCCAGACATTAACTTGATATCAGAATGTAGTGAGATGTATTAAACATAAAATAAATAAGTAGAATCGAATACAGCTGATGATAATACTTATTATCTTACACAAATTAAAAAAAAACCTTAGATTAAACGAGATTAATTAATATCTATTCAACTTGACATTATGATGCTAGTAATAAAATGTTAAAACCAGCCAGTGGGGGTGGGTGGCTTTGAACAGCGAGGAGGTGTTAGGGTTTGGGAGAGTCGTCCTCGAAGATGTCGGATCGGTTGTAGAGATCAATCAATGGTGAAAACACTAGGTTGGAGGTACTAGGCGAGGTGAAATAGCTGCTCCTGCTGAGATCCGAGGTGTCGCTTAAACTGCTGGGTGACTGACCAGTGACGCGTAGCGTGCGAAAGAAGTTAGCTGCCAGTGTAGCAGACGCTTGATTCCCTTGTTTTTTATACGATTGATGTGTAAGTAGAATAGAATATGGAAAGTAAGAGCATGTAAGAGAGTCAACACACTGAGAGTTTAAGTGGTGATAAATTTTAGTTGATTGCATATCTTGATTACACCATATGATATCCTCCGCCTTCCTTTCCTTCTTCAAATTCCGAGCAGAGTGGAAATGTTTAAAATGATATTACCCCACTATTTAGTGTGGGGCAAAACAATGTTCTTTTGGAGAAAAATCGTAGTTTCAGTCAAGTTTACACAAAATTAATGCAACATAGCTGAAAATATTTACAAATAAAAAATAAAGTAAATAATCACGTTTGAAAAAAATTAAAAAATATTTTAGCAAAATTTATGCTATTTTTCTGGTTTTTATGAGTCACTGATTAGATATCAAAAGTTGAGTCAAACAAAATCCTACCCCTTTAGCTTCTATGAACAACTTTGAAGTGTAATTTTACTATATTTAAAAATCATACGCATTATGGATATAAATTTCATTAACATTTTCAAAATATCTTCAACGTAACTATCATACGTGTAAATAAAAATTTTTTTACAACAATTGGTTCACAAAAGTTGGCAAATTGTTTCAAAAATATTTTAAGCTATGCTGCATAACTTTTGGTGCAATGTTGGTTCAAAGCGTGATTTGTATTGAGAATCTTAGTTCTACTGTGCAATGTAGTTTATTCAGGCCTTCAAACGACTTAAAATTTGCTATAAATGTTCTTAATACTTACACTACGATACAACACTATTATAAGTTACAAGTTACAAAAACATTCAATTTAATAATAACAATTGTTTATTTATGATGCTGAGCATTTAATTGTTTTCGTTGGTAATAAATGCAATAAATAATTAGTATAGAAATAAATGTTAACAAAGGATTTTTGTCCACTGCCTTTAGTTGTTCACATCACGGTTTTAATTATAGAGAACAGATCTAAGCATCAATCAGTAAAACTTAGGGCTAGGATAATAAGTAGTTTGAAACACTTTTCTACTACTAAAATTTGTAACAAAAACAAAGTCGAATTATTTGACTTTATTTTTGTTATATTATTCGACAAATTTTTTTTGTTGATTACAAAACATCAGTTATAAATTGTGAATTAGTCAAAGCACCCCTATTGGGCGAGAGCTAAAGTTTAAGATAAAGTCCANTCTAATTTTATGAAAATATAATCTGGGGTTAGTTTATAGCGTTTCAAGGTAAGGTAGATTAGCTGTGGTTAAAACTGCTGATCTTATTAGGGCCAATAGTATGAAAAGCGTTACTGCATACTTTGCTCCTGCAATTAAGGGTAAAAAGGTTAAGTGTTTGATCTTTTATCTATAAATCGGCAGCATTATTGCATTCACGATCTTGGGTGAGATCCTGAGAGGAACTTGGTTTGATTAGAGCAGTAGGGTGGTAAATGTGGTTGATAGGATGAAGCACGTCGAGTTTGAGGTTTGACTTGGTTAGCGTTATCTTCTTTCTTTAACAGATATTTCAGTTCATGCAAAATGTTAAGGTTAACAGTAGTTAAGAGAAGTAAATTGAATCCTAGTGAGCTATAGATGATAGTAGCCCGCTAATCTTTTTCAGTTTTTTTTCTTCTGATAAGAATTATATTCTCTTAACACATGGTGTAAGGATGAAGTCATGGGTGCCTCATTGGATGAATCGATTGGGATAAATAGATGTTTCTTGTGTCTAAGCGTGTTAAATTCACCTAAAAATGACATATCGATATCTGTGATGTTAAGTGAGATTGGTGGTATGTATAGAAATTTTTCCGAAGCTCCTACAAGCTCATTTCTTATCATAGTAATGTGACCTTGTCTGACAGAACATTGAGGTTGTAGGTATAAGATTCCGGTTTCAGTGATGGTGATTACGTGGTGTTTTCCTGCTTGGCAGAGTATTTGAATAGTTGTTGCATTAGGTACTAAGAACAGCCATGCTCCTGTGGATTTTAAATGTATTTAATGTGGGGTGATCACTGACGTTATTGCATATTGCATATTGCACTCCTTTATGATGTCTCTGTTTGATTGGTTTAATAAAATGAATTCACAAGCGTCGTAGTTATTGGCCTCCTGAGTTGGCTGTTCGTATGTGCAGATATGATGGTAAGTATTTGATTTATACTTGAGTAAGTCTTGCTCTGTTAGAAAACTGTAGGATCTTTTGTCATTAGTGAGCCGGAGGTTTTTTTTACAGGGAAAAAGTGCGTAAGGGAGTTACGTTATCTTAAATCATAAATTAGTTTTACCAGTCAAGATTATTGAAATTTAGAGGAATTGAAATTCGGCGCCTATTAGGTAGCGGGTCAGTCGAGATAGTTGAACATTTCTTGGGAATCGAGAGGTCAAAGCAGATAAGAGCGACGTTGTGACATGAAAGCTAGATAATTATCCGAGGAACAATCTCAGTTTATGATAAAAAGAAAGAAAAAGAAAAGGTATAGATGTTACACGTCCCAGCGCAAAAGGTTTGTAAACCCTGTGAACTATGATCGTCGTCACTGAGTTTGTTTTTCGGTTACAAGGTTTATACATATGATGTATTAATGACACAATTGATTGGATTATTCGTAGTATTGTGTATTTTTATGTGAAAAATAATACTTCTGGCGTTACAGTAGTGATTTACAGAGTAGGTTTTAATCAACACTGAAGATAAAAAAAGAAGTTGAAGATAGTAGCATTCGTTGATGTTAATTATTTTGGTCAGCCTCCCTGTGTTTTATGGTAACATCTGTACTTGATTCCAGATTTTATCAATACGCATAATTGGTCTAGAGTGGCTTTTGTTATGCAAGGCAGCAACAGTGCATGAGTAAACAAAATCATGGTTTTATAATTGGCTGATCTTACACAATACACACACACACACCCATATTTTTTTTATGAGAACACTGAGTTTACATCAAAGTTCTGTCAAATGGTGAAGTATTTCTCTAATTCGGTGTATTCTTTATAAGGCGCCATTCTGATCCAGTCTCTTTCTTCGGGGGAGAATTCTATTGGGTTTCCGATATGCAGGTACAAATGTCCCCTTGGAGCTGAATACTTTGGAATTTGAAAGGATTAATTATTTCCCGGGTGTGACAGTTCGTGGTTCCTGGGTTCAAACCAAGCTTCTTTTATATTTAAATTTTGATGCTGACGATATTGTGCATCTGTAACGTGAACAGACAATTATTATTCTTCTGGGATGGATGATAAGGAGTACCATATAGAATAAGGGATTTTGGGTATGAGCGTAGGCAACGGTTTCGTGGATGGTGTAATTAATAAGATTTTCTTTGTCGTGCTTATGTTTGTTAGCAAGTTACCTTTGGTAATACTAAAGAAGATATCAATGCCTGGTATATCAGTATTTACAAGATTTTGAAATTGTTTAATGACTTTATCAAAGTCTTGATTCAAAGTTGTATAGCTAACCTTAAGGTTAGATTGTATTCTACGTTTGTGTTTACACAGAAACCACATTAAAAGGGTTATTGAGAATTACTAATTATGATTTTTAATATAGTCATGAGTTCTGTTATAGTAATTTCTAGTAATTTGTAATCATGGTCTATCGTGTGATAATATTTGTAAATAGAGGGTTCCGTTAAAACGGGATAATTAGTGAAACAGGTAATGTCTGATGTATGAGCCGAGCAGTATTTATGGAGTTAGAGAAATCCGCTTCCTTTTATTTGGAAAACTATTTGTGTAGTTCCACATTGTAATGTTATATTTTCTTGTTTAGGTGCTGTATATATCCAGGCGTTTAGGTTGTCAAGGTGTATCCAACAAGTAAATTTTAATGTTTCCATTTTTAATTGACATTCAGTTTCAATAGGTTGTATTTGAAGGAGTCTTGATTAACAGTTAGGTTTTGAGTAAATTTCGGTAGGCAAATCATACAAATAAAGATAATCTTGCATCTTGCACTTATTGAGGTCATCTAAAAAGAAGTACTAATGGTTTATAGCTATGCATTGCTTGATTGGTACTATATATGAAGAAAATGATTCGGTATGAAGTCTTGATAATGAGTACATTTTGAATGATGTGTAGTTGATCTTTGCGTATAGAGGTATTTCTAACAATACAATAATGTTTTCCATTTGTTTAACTACTGAAATTTTGCAAAACCCGTAAGGTATGTAGTATTCAGGATGTTTTAATGTTATGTTTTCATACAGCTCTTGTATTGTCTCGTTTCCTAATAGCCGGTTGCTGATAATTCCTTCTCATGTGGAGCGTAGGATTTCCTTGGTATCTTGGTACATGTATCGAGCAGCATTTATAATGTCTATTAAGCGTGAAATTTGGGGTTTAAGTCATTATTTATAAGGGCTTTTAATGTTTCGAAAATTCCTGCATCCTTAAAGGTCCAGTTATGTTCATTTATGATTTTCCTTTGGAGTTTTATGATTTTCTCGTTTACGATTTTTAATTTATTGTGAACTGAAGTAGTCTTAGAAGAGGTCATTTTTTTGTTTAAGGTAAAGTCGTACATTTTATGTTGTATGGATTGAAAGTAAATAAGGATATATATAAGGATTTTTGGGTATTCCTTTAAGAGATTGTTGGTGATATCCTTGATTTCTTGAGTCTTCTGGCTGATAGGTATAGTAGTCTCGACTACGTATATTCTTGTCCGATGTTTTAGGTATCTAATTTTATGAAAATATAATCTGGGGTTAGTTTATAGCGTTTCAAGGTAAGGTAGATTAGCTGTGGTTAAAACTGCTGATCTTATTAGGGCCAATAGTATGAAAAGCGTTACTGCATACTTTGCTCCTGCAATTAAGGGTAAAAAGGTTAAGTGTTTGATCTTTTATCTATAAATCGGCAGCATTATTGCATTCACGATCTTGGGTGAGATCCTGAGAGGAACTTGGTTTGATTAGAGCAGTAGGGTGGTAAATGTGGTTGATAGGATGAAGCACGTCGAGTTTGAGGTTTGACTTGGTTAGCGTTATCTTCTTTCTTTAACAGATATTTCAGTTCATGCAAAATGTTAAGGTTAACAGTAGTTAAGAGAAGTAAATTGAATCCTAGTGAGCTATAGATGATAGTAGCCCGCTAATCTTTTTCAGTTTTTTTTCTTCTGATAAGAATTATATTCTCTTAACACATGGTGTAAGGATGAAGTCATGGGTGCCTCATTGGATGAATCGATTGGGATAAATAGATGTTTCTTGTGTCTAAGCGTGTTAAATTCACCTAAAAATGACATATCGATATCTGTGATGTTAAGTGAGATTGGTGGTATGTATAGAAATTTTTCCGAAGCTCCTACAAGCTCATTTCTTATCATAGTAATGTGACCTTGTCTGACAGAACATTGAGGTTGTAGGTATAAGATTCCGGTTTCAGTGATGGTGATTACGTGGTGTTTTCCTGCTTGGCAGAGTATTAGAATAGTTGTTGCATTAGGTACTAAGANCCCCGGGTTTCGTGATGACTTCTTTTGTTCTGCAAGGCAGCAGCAGTGCATGAGTTAACAAAAACATGGTTTTATAATTGAGTGATCTTATACAATGTATACATATAATAAGTACACTGAGTTCATATCAAAGTTTTGTCGAATGGTGAAGTACTTCTCTAATTCATTGTAGTCTTTATAAAGCGTTATTCTGATCCAGTATATTTCTTCGGGGGATAATTCTATTGGTTCTCGAATATGCAGGTTCAGATGTCGCCTTGGAGCTGAATACTTTGGACCGTAACATTTGCTGCAGATGAAAGGATTAATCATATCCCGTGTGTGACAGTTTTTGATTCCTGGGTTGAAACCAAGCATCTTTAATATTTCAATTTTGATGCTGTTGATATCATGCATCTGTAACGTGGACCGACAATTATTATTCTTCTGGGATGGATGATAAGAAGTACCTTGTAGGACAAGGGGTTTTTGGTATTAGCGTAGGCAACGGTTTCGTGGTTGGTGTAATTAATAAGATGTTCTTTGTTGTGTTTATGTTTGTTCGCGAGTTACATTTGGTACAACTACAAAAGGTATCCATGCTTGGTAGATTAGTATTTACAAGATTTTGTAATTGTTTTGTGACTTCATCAAGATCTTGATTCACAGTTGCATAGCTAACCTTAAGGTTGGATTCTATTCTATGTTTGGGATTACACAGACACCTCATTAAAAGGGTTATTGGGAAACTACTAATTATAATTGTTATTTTAGTTGTGGGTTCTGTTATAGTAATTTCTAGTAATTTGTTATTATGGTGTATAGTGTGATTATATTTATAAATAGAGGGTTCCGTTAAAACGAGATGATTAGTGAAAAAAGTGGTGTCTAATGTATGAGCCGAGCAGTGTTGATGGAGTCCGAGAAATCCGTTTCCTTTTATTCTGAAAACCATTTGTGTAGTTCCACATTGTATTGTTTTTTTTTTCTTGTTCAGATGCTGTATATATCAAGGCGTTTAGGTTGTCAAGGTGTATCCAACGAGTGAAATTTAATGTTTCCATTTTTAATTGACATTTATTTTCACAGGTAGGTTTTGAGTAAACTTCGGTGGGTAAATCATAAAAATAAGGGTAATCTTGCATCTTGCATTTATTGAGATCATCTAAAAAGAAGTACTGATGGTTTATAGATATGTATTGCTTGATTAGTACGATGTATGAAGTGAATGATTCGGTATAAAGTCTTGGTAATGAGTACATTTTGAATAATGTAGTTGTCCTTTGTGTATAGAGGTATTTCTAACAATACGACAATGTTTTCCATTTGTTTAACTGCTGAAATTTTGCAAGACCCATAAGGTATGTAGTATTCAAGATGTTTTAATGTTATGTTTTTATACAGCTCTTGAATTGTCTCGTTTCCTAATAGCTGGTTGCTGATAATTTTTTCCTGTGCGGAGCGTAGGATTTCCTTAGTATCTTGGTATATGTATCGAGCGGCATTTATTATGTTTATTAAGCATGAAATTTGGGTTTTTAAGTCATTATTGATAAGGGCTTTTAATGTTTTGAAAACTCCTGCATCCTTAAAGGTCCAGTTATGTTTATTTATGATCTCTCTTTGAAATTTTATAATTTTTTTCTTTACGATTTCTAATTTATTATGCACTTAAGTAGTCTTAGAAGAGGTAATTTTTTTGTTTGAAGTAAAGTCATATGTTTCTTGTTGTATGGACTGAAAGTAGTCCAATCCCTTCATTTTTTGATGTAGGTAGATTGAATTTTTGGGTATTTCTTCAAAAGATTGTCAGTGATATCCTTTATTTTTTGAGTCTTCAGGCTGATAGGTATGGTAGTCTCGTCTACAAATTTTCTTGTCCAATGTTTTAGGTATCCAATTTTATGAAAGTAAAGTTCAGGGTTAGTTTGTAGCGTTTCAAGATAAGGTAGATTTTCTATGGTTAAAACTGCTGATCTTATTAGGTTAAGTAGTACGAAGAGCGTTGCTGTATACATTGCTGCTGCAATTGAGGGTAAGAAAGGTGTTTGATCTTTTATCTAAAACTTGTCAGCATTATCGCATTCACGATCTTAGGTGAGATTCTGAGAGAAACTTAGTTGGATAGGAACAGTAAAGTGGTAAATGTAGTTAATAGGACGAAGCACGTCGAGTTCAAAATTTGACTTGGTTACTGTTATTGTTATGACCGGACTTGTTTCAAGCATGGTCTTGACAGTTTTATTTTTATGTTATTCGTGGGTCTCTTAGGATTTACCTCGTGAGCTTTATTTGCTCTTTTTATTTAAGTAATATGGATGATTCAATCAATGTTTAATTTTTAATTTTTTTATTCAAAAAATTCAAAACAGGTATTCTCTTAGATACAGTCCATTCAGATAACTTTACAGATTTTGATATTAATTATATTACTGATAAAAAACTTACATCAATCACTGACTATTGTTACTGCTGCTTCAAAGTTCCCTAATAATGCTTCGTGCAGTAATTCCCAGTGCTTACTTATACAACACGAATAAGTTCGTGGCCTATAAAGAGTTGCGTTTTCTCTGCTATCGCCGGAACCACTTTTGGCGAGCCTCTTTCGTTGTACCTCGCTCCTAAACGTAGTCTGATATTATTGATACTTTCAAACTGCACCCGAGTTGCCTCAGCCAACACGTTATGCCTTACGTGCATAAGGTACTCACGAGTCGCGGGAGTCAAAAGTAGACTAAAACTTTAGAGGCCAGGTGACAAACGTAAAAAAAGCAATTTTCCCTCTCGATGGTAAGTTTTTATAGCGTCAGAGTGAGTAAAAAAGGCCTTTGGTTGAATTAGGTCAATCAATGAGCGATGTTCTTACAGATTGCGTTGACAGCAAAACAGTATGCTTGCACGATGATGTTATATGTTATGATTTCATATAATAGGAAATAACAATACAACAGTACGAACTGCATTTTTCTGACAAGTGCGATTGAGTTTTTTGGGTCAGTGATTGTGAAAGCTTGCATTAGCAATATAAAAACGCCAAATACAAGCTTAATTGTGACAGTAAGTTTAAAAATTCTAAAATTAATCCTTCAAGTAAATTATTTATTCATACATACAATACGATTCATTTATTCATACATATAATACGTCTTTAATAGATACGTGCATTCTTACAATGAGGCTGGCTGTACCATATGTCAGCATATTATTGAACATTCAACTCAAAGCTATTACACACCCTCATACAAATGACGTATGGGCTCCTATCGTCAAATGAGCTTGCTTTATATTCACAATAAGTCTTATCTGAATTTGACGGAGATATATTTCAGTAATAATATAACTCTTATCAACTCTGGATGGAACATTTTCTTCTTTTTTCGACAGATATTTTTGTGCATGCAAAATATTAAAGCGAGGGTAACAGAAATTAAGAGAAGTTAATTGAATTCTAGTGAGCCATAGGTGATAGTAGTCTGCCATTTTTTTTCGGTTTTTTCCTTCAGATAAGAATTTTATTCTCTTTACACATGATGTAAGGATAAAGTCATGGGTGCCTTATTAGATAAATCGGTTGGGATAAATAGATGTTTGTTGTGTCTAAGCATGTTAAATTTATCTTAAAATGAGAAATCGGTATCTGTGATGTTAAGTGACATTGGTGGTATATTTCGAAATTCTTCCGAAGTTCCTACAAGCTTATTTGCTATCATAGTAATGTGATCTTCTCTGGCAGAACATTGAGGTTGTAGGTATAAGATTCCGATTCCAGTGATAACGATTACGTGGTGTTTTCCTGCTTTACAGAGTATATGAATAGTTTTTGCATCGGGTTCTGAGAACAGCCATGCCCCTGTGGATTTTAGATATATCCATTAGATGTGGGGTGATCACCGACGTTAATTGAATATTGCATTTCCTTATGATGTCTCTGTTTAGTTGGTTTAATGAAATGAATTCACAAGCATCGTAGTTATTGGCCTCCTGAATTGGCTGTTTGTATGTGCAGATATGATAATAATTATTTGATTTACACTTGAGTAAGTCTTACTCCGTTATAAAATTATAGAATCTTTTGTCATTAGTGAGTGATATATATATATAGCTCGTGGCTGAATATATGCCGCTAGATCTGTTCCAGGTTGTACTTGTGGTAGCGAATGCATTTTGTATAACTGATTTGAAAATTTGTCTAGTAGTGGAATTAATATTTCTAGAAGAAATCTGTTCTGTTTGAATGCTTATGTAACGGTTGTAATTTTAGTTAGTTTATCTGTTCGAGCGTGATTGATTGGTATGGGGTATTCGAGATTTGGGTGTAGATTTTCTATTTGTCTTACAATGGCTTGAAGCTGCATTGTCGAGATAAGTTGTACACAGGCTTCCTATTCTGGCAGAGCGTATGGTATTTAGTAAATTATTAAACGTGTTTTCATATAAATTTAAAGTTATTTCTAGTTCGCTTATAAACATTATGAGTTTTGTTGTATGGTTCTGACATTCCCAATACGATATAGCAGTTTCATGATTTCAAAGTATCTTATGAGTACTGTTTAGTTTATGATCCAAGTTTTTTATTTTCTCCGTCGTTTTCTGGAAATGATGTTCGACAATGTAGATGCTTTCCTTTGTTAAGGATACTAATTTCTTTTGATCAACTGTGAGCGTGTTGATGTGTCTAGTGTATACTTCCTTGTCGTCTTCGGTTAATGTTCCAAATAAATATCTACTGGCAATCCCAATGAATCTCAATGGTGTGCTATGTTTCTTTATTGTCGACGGGGGGTGAGTTTCATCTACAGGATTGGACTCAACTTCCTCTAGAGTGTTCTTAAGTTCCTTGTATAATTCGTCCATCTGAGAAAGGCGTTCATTAATAATCAAATCTAGATGGTGTTTGAAAGTGACACATCTAAAAATTGTGTCGTGGATGGGCTGCTTTTAAATCACTAATGGCTTTCACAAAATCGCTTTTATTGAAGTGGACTGCACTTTTGTCGATAAAAGCGAGTATTCTCCAACTAGCCCGAGTGTAGAAAATGTTATTCAATTTCTCAAAATAGAGCCCAGGGTTGTTTGGGATAGGTTGTACGTGATATTCATCCCCAGCAGCCCAAAAGGATGGTATGGTTAGGAGACTAATCACTGTCATTCTTGTCATTATGATTGTCATGATCTGCAACAAAATAATTTCCTTGATAGGCAGGTTTTATTTTATCTAGATGCTCAATAATTCTTTTGTTATCCTTCTCTATAATAACGTTGTGTTTATCTACAATGTTTAATAGCTTACAAGGGCTGGTGTACATTTTATCTAATTTATTGGTGTGTGGTTCCTTTAAAGCGTAGTCTGAGTCTCTAGGTTCGAAGGGGTATTGTTTTATCTATTTGTCATAGAATTTTTTGGATCTATATTTAGAATTGATGAGATTTTCAGATGCACTTTGTCTGGTATCTTCAAGACGGGTCATCAATTCACTCATTTATGTTGTATAGGTGTCTAATTTTTCGTTAGATATCGCGGAGGGTATTCGAACAGGTTTTCTATGTGCTAATTCATGTATCGTAAAATTTGTTGATTCGTGTATACTTGTATTTGTATGGAAAGGTGGCAAAAGGTAGTATCTTGTCCCAATCTTCGTAATTTTTAATGTATTGTCTATTATATTCTACTAACACTAAATGACTTCGTTCTAGTGCTCCGTTTGATTGCGGACGGTATCCAGACGTAGTTACTTGTTTAATTTTAAATATTGTTGATAATTTTTGCATAACTTTTCCAATTAGGGCAGGTACCTTGTTAGAAAGAATTATTTTTGGGGCTCTAAACATAGTAATCACGTTTCGTGCTTATGCGTCAGCTATTGTTTCTGCTTTTAATTTGGTATGGTTGTAGCTATGCAATATTTGGTAAGGTTATCTTGTATGGTCAGTATGTGTTTGTTTTCTTTAGAGGTAATAGGTAGGGGTCCCACAGTATCTATTGATATTTTGGGAAATGGTTCGAAGGGTGCATCGGTAATAATCATAGGTTCTCTATTTTAATTTGGACTAGTTTGAGCTCTTGGCATTTTTGACAATGCCTTATATATTCAGTTACGTCGTCTTTCATGCCAGGCCAGTGAAATTTTTCTCTAATACGGCGATAGATGTTTGTAATACTTCTGTGGCCACCAATGAGACTATCATGATTCTCTTTTATTATCTGTGTATGTAGTTCACTGGGTGGTATAGTTATGGAGCCATAACATATAAAAATAGTGCAGTTACAATGTCGTAAGTGTTCTCGTAATAGATGCATATATATGTGCTAAAGGGTATTTTGTCCATGTGATCATGAATTTTGGAAATCCGCAGTGTTTTAATATTGTACTTGTCAATGGCTGCCACTATATTAGGTAAGATAGCCTGTAAGTCTTGAATTGTAACTTCTTTAAAATGTTTGTTTATTTATATTCCACTTAGGAGTATTGTTTTAGTTTCAGTGGTTACTAATACATCTCCCTTTTTGGGTTTAGAATTTTTTAAGGATATTTTGTTGATTTTTTTAATGTGTAATAATAGTCTAGAAATTGGGTTAGTAAACTCACAATCGTGATTGAAAATTATTTCAATAATACTCTTACACCAAAGCTGCCCATCAAACAATAAAAAGAGAGAAAAAATACAGCGATGATAAAGATATGATGGTTCAGTCTGCTGTCAGTCAAAGTCACAGTAATGATGATGTTAATGACGATGATAATAATGATATGAATGTTACCATTCGAAATCAGACAGATATTGATAATAAAAACCCTTCTAATAACTCATACTTAAAGATAGTTAACGAAAACCAGAAAAATTTATTAGATTAGTACAAGTTTTGAAACTTACCAATAAATTTAGATTACAATGAAATTAGGATGAATGAGATAAGATTTTCTATAACAGTCAGATTGATAAAGCTACTTGTAAAAAGAAATCCTGGTAGAACACGCATTATTGAAGATGATTTAAGTCAACATTATGTACTTTCGTAAACTTCAAAGGCACATCGATATACAACTATAAAGTGTAAAATATTATGGTTGGTATAAGTTAGAGCTTGATTTATGAGCCAAATTAGCACCTTGTCGCTGAGCCTTTTCGTAAAGTTTGGATTGGAGAGGTCTGGTGATATAAAATCTGATGCTCTTCGTGAGGTTTTTATTGGGTGTAGATTTTCAGTGGAAGATTCGTCAGTGGTATTATTATCGGTTGGATAAGGAAGTTCTGGTTCTGAATCATTTTCTAATTCGGGTTCCACGGGTGTAGAGCGGGCAATTGGCCTAGGAAGTTTGTGTCTATTTTTGAACGCGGCACCGTTTTTGTCCCACCAATATTTGTCAGATGATGTATTTTGGTGTGTTTCCACTTCTAGTACTTAAGGGTTTCCCTGTGTGCTTGTAGCATTTGTCATTGGTTCTGGTTCTGTGTCCGAATCTTGGCTATTAAGAATAGGTAGTCCTTGTGTTACAAGGCTGAGAAACCCACTAAATCTTCTCCCTGGGCTTGGCGTATTTTCGGTAAAATCATCTGTATTTTCAGTAAAGTCATCTGTATTTTCAGACGAATTAAAAGCTTTTGACATAAGGTGATCCCAAGGGGTTTGTAATGGTGGGTGATCTAAAATTGTCGAGGATTCTTGTTGATTTGGTTTCGTGGAAGCTCCGATGGTCACATTTTGGCTTCTCGTGGGTAAAATATGTTCGACTGTATTTTTCGAGGAGGTATCCGTTGATTGATCTCTAACCGTCTTCTTATTTTACAATTTCGTAGGCCTGATAGCTTTAACCGCGGCCTGTTGTTCCTTTTGCTGTGGTTTTGAATCGGGGACCTTTTTAAAGGATGGCCTGAGGGATGGTTGTGGGTTCATTTAAGATGGAGATTTAAGATTATACTGTAGTAAACGTTGAGCTTTAATCCTTTCACCTATACTTAGGCCAATATGTCTGAATCCTGGAGGTTTCGTTGGATTTATTTGGCTTTCAATGTTTTAGTCTTTGCTATATGCAAATTCAAGGTTTGTTGTGGTTCTCGCTTAGCTGTAGTTGATGAAGTTGGCAAGGCTACTGCCTCTGGCAATACAGGATTACGGGAGAGAGCGTCTGCATTCACGTTCAAGCGACCAAGTTTGTGCAGAAACTGATACTGATATTCTCTCAAACGAGTGCGCCATCTAATTTGTTTTGGAACAGGGGGTTTTACTGAATCAATCCACTCTAAGGGTTCATGGTCACTAATAAGGGTAAATTCTCGACCGTATATGTAAGGTTGGAAATGCAATATAGGGTAAATGACGGCTAATCATTCCTTTTCAGTTGTTGTGTAGTTTTTTTCTGATAGTTTCATGATATGTGACATATATGCAACCGGGTGATCTTCTCCAATTTTTCCTTGGCTCAACACCGTGCCTACTGCAAAGTCTGAGGCGGCAGTAGTTAGAATAAAGGGTTTCGAAAAATCGGGATACTGTAAAACCAGAGTATTACATAGAGCGCTCTTAAGGTCTTCGAAACTTTTTTTATGTGTGTAGGTACAGTTAAAAAGGGTTGTTTTCCTTAGTAAGTCTGAAAAGGGTTTTACTCTCGCTGAGAATCCTTCTATAAATTGACGATAATATCCTGCTAGTCCTAAAAATTGTCTAATATTTGTTTGGTTTTTAGATCTTGGAAAGTTTTGAATGGATACTGTTTTCTTTGGGTCTGGTCGTACACCGTCTTCAATTATGATATGTCTTAAGTATTCTACTTTTTTCATTACGAATTCGCACTTGTCTGGTTGGAGAGAGAGTTTTGCTTTTAGAAGGCGATTAAAGAAGCGTTTTACCTTTTTTTTGTGTTCTTCAAGATTGCTCGCAAAGATGGTAACATCGTCTAGGTAGACAAGTAATTTGGTATCTTGAAATCTGAGTAATGTTAAATTCATTAAACGTTGGAATGTAGCAGGTGCTGTTTTTAGTCCAAATGGCAACTTCGATTTGGTGGAAACCACTGGCTAAATCCAATATCGAAAAATATTTGGCTCCGCCTAGTTTATCTAGTATATCTGTAATATTAGAGAAAAGGTGAGCGTCACCTACAGTTTTTCCGTTTAATTTACGATGGTTGATTACCATTTTCCAGCGTTTATTACCTTGGAAGTCGGGTTTTTTGGGCACAATCCACAAGGGTGAATTATATGGTAAAGTAGAGTTCTCGATGATGCCTTTTTCGATCAATTTTGAAACTTGCTTTTGTATCTTATCTTTATGTGCGTGGGGTATCCGTATTGTTCCGTGAAGACAGGGGCATCATCAGTTGTTATTGTCTGATGGTGCAAGATGTTTGTTGCAGGTAGATCATCATTGAGTAAATGAAATAAATTTTTATATTTCGAAATGATATTGATCACATGTTTCTTTTCTTCTTCATTCAAGTGATCTAATTGCAAGCTATCTTCTACTTGATCTAGTCTGTTGGATTAGGGGATTTTTTAAATTGTTCTTTTTTCGGTATCGATGAAATCTTCTGATTCATCTTTTATCTCGCATGAGTCCATTTCTAGGCGTAGAATTGTGATTCCTGTATCTTCTTCGTATGCGTTTATAGCCATTACGTAACACTTTGAGCCTGTTATAGAGACGATTGCGTCTCCAATATAAATATTTCTGGGGATATTATGCGTGGTAAATATTCTGTTTTTGATTGTGTCGGAGTGAGGTTTATAGCTGTGGGGGTTTTGATATGGCTAAACGTAAATGTAAAGTAAACGTCGAACGTAATGTGGTGAAATGATATTTCTGCAGCCTCATTCCGTAGAAAATCAACGCCGAGTATGCCTAATGCTGGTATAGGAAGGTCGATAGTGATAACTTGGAACTTAATGGGTTTATAAACAAAAAATATTTCGGTTGATCCAGCCGTTATAAAGCTGTTTCTGGTAATTTCTGTTATTGTCATAGCTTCATGAGTGGCTATGATTGATCGAGAGTTCAGAGCCTTTACGTGAATGATATTTATATAGGCCCCAGTGTCTATTAAAAATTTTGTGGAAAATTTAAGTTCTGGAGCCCGTAGTGTTATTATTGGGGAGTCTGTTTTTTTTTCTAGTTGTTCTGCCGAAATAAATTTGATTCTGGCATTCTGTGGCTGTTGACGCTGAGGGGGTGGAGTGTTCGTCGTTGCGTCCATTCAGCAAACAGGCATGGATTTTAAATTTATAGACTCTTTTGGAGATTGTCCGGGCTGAAAAATATTCGGTTGATAAAGTTGTTAGTAACCTGAATGGGGCATTGAATATTGGGGAAAATCTTGTTGTACGTAAGGTTTATAGGTAAGGTAAGGATTGATTGGTGCTGGTATTTGATTGTAATATTGATAGTTTCCCTAAAGAAAAAGGCCCTTGTGCTCTTGGATACTGTGCATATGATCTTCTATTCGACGCGCAATCTTTAGAGCGCCGTCTAGCGTTTTTGGCTCTTTTACGCTGACAGCATATAAAAAATCGTCTGTTAATCTTCTTTTAAAGATTCTTAAGCGGTACTTTCTAACATTCTGACCATGTGAGGGGTTTGATGGTTGTTGAATTTCTCCTTAAGTGATGCCTTAGCGTATTTTATGTATTTTTTATGCGGCTGTAGTACCCTGTCACGCTTTTGTTTTTGCGCATACGTGATCCTTGTATTTCTGCGTAGTACTAGGAGTAATCTTTCTTGGGGATAAAACATTCTTTTAGTGCATCTTGGAGTGTATCCATATACGTTATTTTTATACTACCTGCAGCATCGGATGCCGTGTCACTTAGCTTGGCTACTACTTCCTTAAATAAGGCGTTTTTAATACCTTTGGGGCATATGTTAAGTCCATTTTCTACATCTTGTAAAAATGATTTAAGGGGCATGTTTTTGCCATCGTATACTGGGATGTGTAGTAGGGTTTATTGTACTGCCATACATTCTCCCATTGTTATTAATAAAGCATCCGTTATGTTTTGGTGATGCGTAAGATTGGCTATCGTGTTATCTGCTGATATGAAAATGTTATTCCCTTCTCCTTTATTCTAATATTGGGGCTGGTGCTTGTTTATTTGACTTATCACCTAAGCTTTTAATTTTAACTTTTCTTTCCAAGTTGTCATAAGGGTATCTATTCTAGTTTTGATTTCCTCAAACATTGTTAGTTGATTACTTCCCGAAATGTGATAGTCCCAAAGAAGTTTTTCATTTTCCCCCAAGAGGTTATTTCGAACGAAATTTAAAGAGTTTCCGTATAGTATGTCTGGCTTTGTTGAGATAAGGTATTCAAAGAGCTAATTGCTTATATAATATCCTTTATCTATGTCGTGCCAAAGGTAGTTGTGTTAAGCCAATTCTTTTGCAGTGATCCTCAGATTATATTCTATGTTTATGGGTGGGACCTTAAAGGTAACAGGGGTAATACTGGTTTTGTCGATTCTGTAATATTTTATTATGCGTCTTCAATGGGATATGGTCCTTTCAATTTGAAACTGACTTCCGTTCTTATGGAGAAAATACACTTTTGTCTCTCGTGTTTTAAAATGTAATGCTTCAACTAAATTAAAAGTCGCTGAATAGTGTAAGTTGAAAGAGGCCTTTTAAAAAACTAAGAGACTGGAGTAGTCTTGAGGCATACCCTTCAAAAGAGAAGGAAAGGAAAAAAAACGATTCGGGTGTAAGGCGTTATTTAATTTGTTCCTAATCTTAATTTCAATTATCTCAAAGTTTGTTAATTTATAATAGTAATAATGTTGAGTATTTACTCGTTTATAATAATCGCGGAGTGTTTAAGGATTATTCGGGGGGGGGGGGGCACGATTTGCATTTTTTAGTTTGGTAGTATTTTTAGAGATGGGTTAGGACTAAAGGTCCAAGACTGAAAAGAATCGTATAATATTCCATTTGTGTGGCGAAAAGTAATACGAACCATCTAGAAAAGAAAATGTATTATTAGTATGTTACCATGCAGCAATAATGAGTATATATATATACATGTAAAAAATAGAGGAAAACCATAACCAACAATTATATTTAATATTCCATGCAGACCCTATCCCATCGCTTTCACCAGTTTGTTTTTGACTGTCACGCCCGATAGGAAAATTGTTTTATTTAATCTATCCCGTACTCGACCTGTAGTTAAGGTTCGGGTGACGGCCAAAAACTTGGTTTATTATTTATTATGTTACACCGAACGGTTGGGCAACTAGTTATTTTGTTGCATAGCTAGTAGTTTTAACGAAGGAGGTGGAAGAAGAGAATGGGATGGTTTGGACTCAAGAATCCCTTTGCCATGGAAAATAATAGAGAAATATTGATAAATTTTACCTTAAAACGACCTTGTTATTTTCCACTGGTTACTTTCCCTTTTTACTTTATTTTTTACTTAACACAAATAACAACAAGAAGAGAAAAAAAAGTACAATCATTATTGAAAGATTTTAATAGTTGACTTGCCAGTGTTACGGCTCTAAGCTTATGGAAGTAAGACTATATTATGCTGCACTATGAGCGTACAAATTATACTACTGTTCTTGTGGTGAACCAGAGGTTTTTTTTATAGGGAAAAAGTGCGTAAGGGAGTTACGGTATCTTATATCATAAATTAGTTTTACCAGTCAAGATAATTAAAATTTGAATAAATTGAAATTCGGTGNTAGAGAAATATTAATAAATTTTACCTTAAAACGACCTTGTTATTTTCCACTGGTTACTTTCCCTTTTTACTTTATTTTATACTTAACACAAATTACAACAAGAAGAGAAAAAAAAGTACAATCATTATTGAAAGATTTTAATAGTTGACTTGCCAGTGTTGCGGCTCTAAGCTTATGGAAGTAAGACTATATTATGCTGCACTATGAGCGTACAAATTATACTACTGTTCTTGTGGTGAACCGGAGGTTTTTTTTACAGGGAAAAAGTGCGTAAGGGAGTTACGGTATCTTATATCATAAATTAGTTTTACCAGTCAAGATAATTAAAATTTGAATAAATTGAAATTCGGTGCCTATTAAGTAGCGGGTCAGTCGAAATAGTTGAACATTTCTTGGGAATCGAGAGGTCAAAGTAGACAAGAGCGACGTTGTTACATGAAAGCTAGACAATCATCCGAGGAATAATCTCAGTGTATGATAAAAGAAAAAAAAAGGTATAGATGTTACAATTGGATTGTTTCATTTAAGGTGCTTGATCATTAATTAACATTTTTATTTATTTAAGATATGAAAATAAAAGATCGTATTGGATCATTTATGTTATAAGCACTTGTTAATTAACTAACATCATTATAAATTCAAATATGGATCGAAGCCTTGAATGTATTAGATTATTGCGCTAACGGATTATTATTGTTAGCTTATTTATTAACATTTTAGTTTATTTAGGATGAAAAGATAAGAATCAACTAGATTAGGTTGTTATAAGCGCTTTTTTACTTATTAATATCATAATAAAATAGAATTGCGAGACTTGGGCGTACTTCATCATTCCTATAAAAGTGCTTTTCTATTAATTGATAATTTAATTTATTTAAGAAGATACTAGAACCGCTTATTCAATTAACGCTATTGCTTATTAAAAACGGAAAGACTGGAGCACACTAAGTTTTTGGGCCGAAGATGCTTGTTTATTAGTTGACATTGCAAATCAGTTATAATTTTGGTACATACGCACTTAACGGGTTATTTGGTTAAAGGCCCAGTTTATTAGTTGATATCATTACTAAGGAGAAAAAGAAGAACTGTATCTCTTGTTTCTATTTATCGAAGCTTAATAAAAATGATTGATCTTTATTCAAAGATATTTTAAGTATCAATTAGAATGCAACTAGTATTGTTATTTTTTACGGACACAATACACTCAGGCTTTTTTTCATCAGAGTTATCAATTCATCAAAACTCAATAAAAATTGATTAATTATCAATGCAGTTTTTGTAAACATAATTTTATTTTAATGATTATACTAAAACTGTAGTCGTGAAAATAAGGCGTGGATGTGATTCAAAGTTATAACCAGCAAAAACAAAAATCGTTCAGTCTGCTCAGCTACGGCATAACATGAATAAGGAGGTTTAGATGTAATATATAAGTTGTGAAGCAGGCTTAGGTTAACCATACATACATCACATAGAGAGTGAAACTAGAAGTAGGGGAACTGGGGTAGAGACTCTTTCGAGCTGTACTCTAGTAACGCCAGCTTACAGCTTGCGAGTGGCTAGAGTACTAAAATCTGCTATGAGGGGAATGCTGTATCGTCTGACATCACTAGTGTACACATCAAAATTTTTATGTGTGCACTCTTCCTTCTGCAGTTCTTGTACAATATCTAGAATTTTTTGGGTAGTACTTGCATCATCACTTATTAAATTTTATTCCTTTTCTTACGTATATAAAGACGTTATACAATTAATTACAAAAATAAGTCGCTTCTTTTATTTGTTTCTTTTTCCTTGTACCAGCACCATAACTAGTACAGCCATATTATTATATTATATTATCATTGATTATGTAATTTTGTCAAGGACCTGTTCATTTCTTTTTTTTTTACGTTAATTTCGCAGTTCGTAGTTCTCTGAAGAAAATTTTTTTTTTCACACGAACAATGAATTTCATTTATCTATTTATGTATGTTTAAGTATTTTTGTTGAAAAAGGCACATTTTTTGTTGTCTGTGTACATGATTGTTATTAACGAATAAGTGTTATGTTGTAGTACTCTATTTAACTAAAATATTTTTATTTACTATGATGGTCTCTATTGTTAGTTGCTAAAGCCTGGCTGATCTTCCCGTGGTAGATCATTCCGCATTTAGATAATTATCGGTTGCAGTGCTGTAGAATTTATTGTAACTCTGTTTTCTGCTGTATTGTTTTTTTCTACGTGTGAACATTTTTTATAGGCTTATTATTATTGACGCCCCTTACTTTTCAAAGCCTATTAATAGAAAACGCTGTAGAAAAGAAAGAGATGGTGCGTATGGTGCTTTTTGGCACATGTTCTCGCATAACATATTTTTCTGTAGCCAACTTTTCTGTGTATAGAATTCTTATTTTAGTTTTTTTATTACATGTTATTGTAGAGTTATAAGTATCGTTACTCACTTTAGTGGACTATAAAGGATCTGTTAGTTTGGTTAGTGGTGAAATCATGTTTAAGTATGTTCTTTTTATGCTAGGTAATAATTGACGGTGCTCTTATAACTATTTCAAACAATTTCTTTTTTTTTTTTTTTTTTTACTTGGGACTGTGTACGTTTTTGAAAAGGGAATTGATAGGTAGTACTTAAAAATTTTTTAGTCATCCTTTCTTCGATGATACATTTGTATTTGGCACCTTTTTTGCTCTTTTGTGTAGCGATATTTAGATTATTGATCTCCTTTAAAGTCATTATTAAATGAGATGTTTTTTCTGTACTGGCTAGTATGCTTCTTTTTTTTTTTTTTTTACTATATTTTACCATGGCAACCATTTGCCGATGATAGAGTTCATCGTTTCCATTGCAGGTTTGGTTAATTATTTCGACATTTAATAGCCTGTGATTGCTATAGGTTGCTTGGAATTTTACCGTATGTGTGTCTGCTTTGGATGTGCTGAATTTGTTTATGAGACAGAAGTAATATTTTTTCAATGTATATTTCTTTTCGTAATGTTCAATTGATACCTCTGTCAAATTTAAGTGGACTCAATCCTGAGTTTTGTTGAATTTTGCATGGAATTAAGACTGACTGTCAACCTAAAATCTATTTTAATTTGCCATATATCGATTTTATCAATGTATTGCATCATAAAATAAATGGGTTCAATTTTTCCAAGTTTTTTCGATCAAAATTTTCGAAAATTTTTTTTATTAACAAAATAAAATTGTATAATAAATTTCTTAATTCCGTTTATTTTTTAGATGACACAATAATAATTGTCATACCTCATACGTACGATTATTCTAAGCATCGAGTCACAGTATATAACGCAAATATTTTTAGGTGTGCTAACAACTAATTCATGCGGAATAAATCTGATTGAGATCTTAAATATTATGAGAACTTTCTACGAAATTTAAAAAAAATCGATGTGGTGAATTAAAATGGATTTAAGGCTGACTAAAATTCATAAAAAATTTTACAAAAATCAGGAGTCATTCCACCAAGATTTAACGCAGAAATCAGCTCAATATATGAGACGTTGAAATACTGACCTTATAAACAGTAAATGCGATTTGTATCTTACAGGTTATGTTGCACTCTTAACCGTGATATTAAAGAAAGAAGTTTTATTTTAGCAAAAAAATGTAAAATTAAGTGTATGCGACTTGAGAAGAAGTATGGTATCAACTCAATGATGTATTGCGAAGCTTGCCCTTAGTTTTGGTAGAAATTGATGTCTAGGTAAGAACGCCGTACTTTATCCCCTCATAAGATAATAAACTACTCATTACAACAGTCAAAAGTCTATTGTATACAATTAATTTTGGTACTATACCAATATTATTATATGCAAGGTGAAATTAGTCAACTTCATGATGCTCAAAAAATGTTATAAGTTTATGAATTTTTCCTTGAAAACAGTTGTTTTGATTAAAAATAATACTATTTTTAGAATAAGAAATTCATTAAATCAAAAAATTTCATTGCATCATGTTGCATCTGCCATTATTTTTGTCATTTTGATACCGAATTAAACAACCCAAAAATCATATAATTTGTTTTTATATTATAACTTATGATTTTTTAGTGCTAGATATTGTTACTTCCTGAGCTGATACAGATGAATCATACTATGAGTGAAAACGAATTTTATTTTTCATATCCATACAAGATTTAGTGTCTATATACAAAATTTCATATGACAAGTGGAGCTTATACGTCACTTATGTGCATGTGTGTCTATGAGCTTCGAGGTATACCTTTCATTATATGCTAAAATAATGTGGCCAGCCTCGTTATTCGAATTGATGTATGTATTAAAATTGTACATCATATGTATGTATTTATGTATTTATGTGTGTATGTATGTATGTATGTATGTATGCATAAATTGTGTTGTATGTACGAATGCATAAATTATTGAAGCGTTGATTGTCAATTTCTAGTAGTGTATACTGCTTTTAAGATTGTAATTAACAAATTGTTTGGTTATATTTAAAATTGATTATAAAATTTCTAAAAAGATTAGTAACTAAATTTTTTAACTTATTTTTGGCATTTCTTTCATTGCTAATGCGAGCTTGCATCATCACTGATCCAAAGTCTCAATCGCACCTGTGAAAAAAATGCGATTGGTACTGTTGTACTGTTATTTTCTAATTGGCTGAGGCAATCGAGTGTATTTAAAGGAGATCAATAGTCTTAAACTACGCTAAGAAGTGAGGTACAGCGAAGGAGGCTCGCTGAAAGTGATTGTGGTGATAGCAGATGAAGCAAAAACCGCAACATCTTTTCTGGTTACGAACTTATTTGTGTAGTTTTAGGGACCACTAAGTTATACGGCACGAATCACTAGGGTGCACCTAGTGCAGCTCCAAAGCAGCAGCAACAATCATCAGTGATGGATGAGCGTTAATTTTATCAGTAACTTAATTATTACCAAACTTTGTTATTGACCCAAATAAATCGTGTGTAAAAGAATGATTTACTAAAAATTGTTTTCGGAAAAAAATATTGTAATGTATTTTATGCACATAATTTAAATAAAGACTTTTTATCTAATTAACAAGAACAAATAAAGTTTATGAGGTGATTACTAGGTGACACACAAACGACGTCAAAATTTAATGGTTAAGACCATTCTAAACAAGTCCTGTCAAAAAAATTGATATCTTTTATGTATTTTTATAATCATAGTTTTGTTTAAAAAAAAATTTTATTTTATACATAGGTAAACAAAAAAACAAATCTGAAAATATTGAAGAAAACTCGTCAATGGAAGATTTTATACAACATCAGTTTTTAACTCTTTCATTAAAATTAAGTGCCACTAATTTATTGATGTGCAAAAATCAAGCATCACAATGCATACCTTTTTATGACAGATATTTGACTCTCTTAAAAGTCTTTCTACAAGACGTAGAGAAGGGACGAACTCTTGTAACAGCCGCTCAAGAACCTATGTACCTTCGGACAGTTATTTCTATACTTAAAGTGGTTCTTTTATGTAATGATTATGAACAGAATGGCATGAAGTCTTAAGGAATCATTTATTGAGTTATAATACACTACCTCTCAATATTTCAGAGTAGGCTGACGAATATAAACGCAAGAAAATGATGAACGAGAATTAAATTTTAAACATGTGCTCTTACGGCAACTAAGAACTTTTTTACTGAAAGTTGTAGCCTAGTTATTTATTTACTGAGTGGCCACGGTAGCACAATGGTAAAGGCTGTAGTTCTTGTAGTTCGGGGGCTTGGTAACACATACTCACGAGTTCGAGACTCGGCCTTCACTCACTTGGCTCGCACCTCTGAGAAACTTTTTTTTTAAGTGCGTATTACCAACTGTGGCCTAATGGTTCAGAAGCCATGTAAAATAAGGTCCCCTTTGCTGTGTAAGTGATTGACTTGGGAGTCATGAAAGAATCACCTTAAAGGCAAAGTTCAAGAGAGTTCAATGATTTCTACTTTTATCACAATTAATTAGTTAAAAAAACATTTAAAACATGACTTTTTCCTTACCAAATCATACCATGAATACATGGCAGATTTTTTAAATGCAACATCAAAATACAACGAAACATTTTGAAATTTTGATCATAGAATAATTTCTTTCACAGAAAGTCTTTTAACAACCCTATTACCTGAATTAAAAGATGACAAACTTGAGACGAGACGAAAACCACAACTTCAAAAATTAGTATTTCAAACGTTTATTAACAATTTACCTAATACGTGAAAATTAAGTATAGCTCTTTTGAAACCTAAGAATATTTACGAATCCTTAGAAGCTACAGCACTTACTAAACGCACTTGCCAACTATCTTACAATCAGGCAAAGTACGTTTACAAGGCAGTACCCATGATCTCTACTTTTATGTATCCTGATACCTTCAGTACCAAATATCATCGGAATCCCTGCTTCCGCCCCTTCTCAGTCTGAGTGTAAAAAAAATAAGTAAGTTTTGATGACTCATTTAACCATAGTAAAAATTCTTTTTTGCATACTTACGACAAAAATGATGCGAAGCTGACTCAACCGAAATTTGACGAGTATGGTCCAAAAATTGTCCATCTTCCTCTTAGCTACGCACCTCAACGTCTATCAATTACTCCTCCACCAAGCCGTACACCACCAGAACCCTGGAGTAATCAATCTACTCACTATTACCACTTTTCAAATTTCCAAGGATCTCCATGTTTTCAACTGCTACTGTTTTACCCACCTTCATACCCACAAATGTATTACTCTTATCATCACACTCCAACTCAAGACTATTCTTACCATTGGCAAGCTTCATTTCAGTACCGCAACCAAAAACAATATCTAGATTACAATCTAGAATAATACTGAGACTCTTACCCTAACTCTCCAAAAAGCGAGAACGAGACTTGCTATTTGGACGTAACTGCAAGTTCAAATCTGACCCCAAGTCTTAAATGAACAATGGCAATGAAATACATAAAGCCTTTCGAGCAAGAACAATAGGAAATTTGCCAGCAGTTAAGTTTTAGTTAAGTTAAAATTAAGGTTTTTTTTTAAGTTACGTTGTGAAACATTACAGAAATATTCAAAAAATTTTATATTCAATTCGAACGTGGATGTAAATCTTATAAGTTACTATGCATTAAAGAACAGCACAAAAATAACTTGTAATAATCCAATTAAATCGGAAGGGATAGTTCCACAGATAATATACACTTTAGATACTATTACAGTTAACTTTTTTATTACAAATGATGAATTTCACATTGCGAGTTTTAAATTAGGAGATGCGTTTTTTCCGCAGGAAAATGCTAGGATCGATTATGGCTTAAGTGTATTAATAGTAGGAAGCAGACCATTTTCACCTATACCTTTTTATGCTGAGAAAATAAAATCAACTCTGTAATACTAATTAGAAAACAAGATAACCCTTCATTAATAATACTTATTAAAAAACAAGAAAAACACAATAAAAAAGTCTGAAAACTAAACAATTTTTTATCGTCTTTCGAAAAATTTATTTTTTCATTTCACACAGAAGATTAAATATCCACTCCCACATGCGGTATTCTTCATTATTGTTCTCAAAGATTTGAAGTAAATGAAAATAGAAGTTACAATTAACCAGTTAGAACAAGAGTAGCTATTAATTTACCGACTAAAAACAAGATCACCGCCAGCGCTTACCTTTATCGAATTACCACCGAACACGAAGTGTATAAAGGTTAGGCGATAGTAAATTGCAAAGAAGATTACTGTTATACGATAAGTATAAACACAAAATATGAGCTAAGAAAAATAGAAATACAATCACAAGAACTCTAGCTTTTCGATGTTATAGAATCTGAAGACTTTTCTGTTACTGACTTCCATGAAAACAATTTAAACGACATCAAAGATCGCATTGAATTTATAATTTATAAGATAAAAAGATCTCACTACTCAAAAGCTAGTCCATCGAAAATAAGAAAAATTTTAGAAAATAATGCTCACTTATTTTACATTCTAGGAAACCTGACTCTTCGTACTTCTATTATAACACTTGATATACCTACGACATGCAACCATACTATATATTTAAAGCAATACTGCTACCCGTTATGGTTACACCAAGAAATAAAAACTTAAATAGAAAAATTATTAACAGACAGTACAATCACAAAATTAAACATTTGTTACCGTCGTCCTCTCTGGATAGTACCTAAGAAACAAGGACCTGATAAAAAAAGATACAAATTAGTAATAGATTACTGTAAACGAGATGCATTTACTTGCTAAAAAAATAAGTGTTATACCTTAGCATGCTTGAAAAACACATAAATTTTTGAATACTTTTACCAACGGAATTGTCGAGAAAAAAATTACCAAAATTGCGTAGTTTAACACCTTGCACTCCTCGAAATTTAAAAAAATTTACTCTATGGACTGGTTAAAGACTCCTAAGCCCAGCCTTCACAAAAGCCTCGTGACATTAGTGTCAGAGACCTGAAAAAAAAAAAAAATAATAATAAATAAATAAAAATTTTATTTAATGGTAAATCAATTATGATGAACTAACTCTATCAAATCTCCTAGCAAAACTCAATTACAAACATCAATACTAAATTTTCTTTTTTTTAAACATTAACACCTTTAAACAGAACTCACATTGAGTAATATAGATCCTTGCAACTTTCTACGAAATTGATCAAACTGGATACTTAGGACACTTCAATAGATGAATATAAACTGAGGTATGAGAAATACTTGTTACCACAAGACTATATGAAAGAATAAGATAAAAAAGAGAGACTCGACGAAATAAAGTACTTCAGCAACTAGCCTACGAAAACACTGACATACTGAAAACTTACCTCACGTTTCATTCAAGTTGAAGAAATAACGTAGCAGAAAAATTCGTGCTTCTGCAAAAGAACACTTACACATTCAGTATTATATATATTATGAATGTTACATTTAATTTTCAGGAATGATGTAAATGTGTGATCACAAGTAAGAAAAGTCTACCAGGAAATCAGCAACTATTTTCAACATCTTGTCCTCTACTTCTCTTTGTCAAGGTACATATCAGTTCACACAGTTTTTTTAGTACTCTTTAATATTTATGAATTGTTCTAAGTAGATAATACCTCTGTTGGAACTTTGTTGCTAGAAACCTTACACCGTGGTCCCGGAAGGCACTCACTTTTTAATTTTGTGTTCCAACCACTTGGAGCTCACGAATATTATCTAATAAACTGGGGAGTCTATGGAATCGCAGCTCTATATTTGATTTCTGCCTTCTAACTGTTGGTCCATCAGCAGCTTCCTGGTCAGCTTTCTCAGAGCAAACGAGGTACTATTACATCTCTGTATTACAGTGTCGTTGTTGGCTACTGAAAATCATCTAGTGCACCTTAATTAGGATCTGCAACAGTCTGTCGGTGGTATCTCCACTCCTGCCATGTCCAGTTCTTGGCTCATCATCTCCAGGGATCTCAGGATCAGCACAAGGCTCAGAAGGTCATCTTGGATTGGTCAGTGGTGGCACTTGTCGGGTGATCTAATCACCGCAACTGAGGTCTGGTTTCTGCTTACTGAGGTTACCATTACCTGCAAGGACGCTAATAAAAGATAAGGGGCATGGTTCATGATCGAAATCAGCAGGGAAGTTAATTATTTAAGCACACTTAAAAGTTATTTGTTTAAAATCAGCGTATAAAATTGTACCGACTGTTTCACCTTTTGTTACAGTAGTTGACTATGTTTTGTTCTTATGTTCTGTGCAGAGATAACTGTACATGACACCCGATACATTTGTAGAATGCACCTCTTATTTTATGTACATTGCAATAAGCTATTGTTTACGTATTACTACATTTTCTTGATCTTTGTATCTACCTTATAAAGTGCTTGTAAAGAGTCATAGTGTCGGATGAAAATACTGTAAATATTTTTAGCATTAATAAGCACAATTTCTTCAGGAAGTACCCTCAGTAGTATTGAGATTTGTAACTGACTATTTTTAAATTATCAATCTACGTTTGTTTTAACTGCGTGTGCTTGGTGTATTGATTACGTGCTTGTTGTGTTAGTGTTAGTGAGTTCACCTCTCAGAACTTCTTTATCATCACTTTGCATAATTTTTAGCTCATTCAGTTTCCTAGTGTCAGAAAGTATTTTTATTCATCTTATTTTATTATTCACATTATTTATGCCACTTATCTATTCATATACTTATTATGTATACATTTACTAGTACTTTGTTCGTGTAACGTGTTACTGCGTGTATACTGTTTTTGTTGATATTAAGTGCGTCGGTGGATAGGTGCCTGCTGAAGCAGTCCTGTATTCCGGATGTTCGTGACAGGTATCAAGTAGTGGTAGGACCTGTGATTTTTGCAATCGTTCTTATCATAAATCGTGTTTTATTAAAATACCTTTAAACAAGAGAATATACACTTGTTGTGCTCGTGCGCTTTTGGAGTCAGTGCGTCATACTAAGCCTGTGTCCTCTCATGCCTTATCATAGTCTGAGGCTGATCCTTGCTCCTGTTAATTTAACGCCATTCTGGGAGTTAAGGTATGATCTCTCCATAAGTCAGTTATGTCAAATTTGGATTTTGGGATGGATTTGAAAAAGGAATATATTCTTTATAGTTTCAATGAAGGGGATGATTTAGACGTATTTTATTCTAGGACTGGAGATCCTTTACAATAGTAATAATTTCTTATACATAGATAACGTATTGATTGAATCGTTGGTTAAAGGTTCTGCCACGGATTAGTGAGCTTTGCCATTTCTGGGTTGATAAGTTTTCAGTGGAGGTATCGTCAAATTTGTCCGCGGTTGATGTGGACATTAGTGCAGACGCTTATTTGTTGCTAAGATACTTTTATAAAGTATTAACGTCATCCCTGGACGCCCATGCACCGCTTGTAGAGTGAAAGTCGCATCGTTGGGCTGCACCATGGTTCACTGAGAACGTATGCGAGCGCTGTAAGGCGCGTGATCGTCTGTATGGGGGTTGCTCGATGCGCAGCTGATACTGACTATCTTCAGCAGTATCGAAGTTGGTCCTGAACTGTGACATAAAAGCTGCGTGAGACGTGTACCTGCGCGATTTGTTAGAGTAGGTTCATGAGGCATCTTAGCATTAGAGTATTCTCCGTAGACTTAGTATAGTTGGGGATTCGCTGAGGTAACCTTTGCACTTGAGTTCGCGAGTGGCACTAACCGAGAATTGTTCAGCAATGTCTTGTTTCCAATTGCCGTGCACTATGTGGGAGCTAGATAGTATCTTGAAGGGTGTGCCCACTCACCCTGAGAGCTTTTTCTTAACTTCAATGCCGCGAATAGAGGTGTCTCAGGTCATTGTACGTTTCATGATTTGTTCACTTGGTAGAAGCTTTGATGTGTTATCTTTTTCGTATTTTTTTGGCTACTTCGCTGCAGTTGTGCCATTCCTCACTGGCCTTAACAATCGTTCAGTTGTGTCCTGTAAATATCCTGCCCCTTGGTGACAGTCCATTATTGTCTCGCTTTCCAAGGTTGCACCGCCTGCTAGCTCTTCAGATGCACAACTGATCGCGAATACCGTGCATTTTGCAAAGTTTCAGGAAGCTTTTGTGACACGATAGGTGGTGGTTTATTTAGACGCTCGAAGACTCCTTTCGCCTGTGCAATCGGTATGTTGGAAGGGCTGCAATACTGAGTCGGCTCTCCTTAAGCTTACAAAGAATGTTTTCCTTGGGATGGAGTGCAGAAAGGTAGTGATGCTGGTTCTGTTCGATTTGAGATGTGAATTTATTTCTACCAGCCACTTAGTTTTACTGACGGCTATGAGACGAATGGACTTTTCTGCAGATGCCATTGGGTGATTCCAATCGTATCTGTCTGATTAATCGCAAGCTGTTGTTGAACTGGACGAAGCTTAGACTGATTTTCTTCCTTGCACGTCGGAAATCCTCTTCGGGATCTATTTTATTTTTTATTATCATAAATTCTATTCTATCAGTATTGTCTTATAGTACTAGTATACTTTTCGCGGATGACTTACAGGCATACATACAATGCTAGTCTTCAGAGGTCCCTAGGACTGTGGGTAGGTCAACGAAGATATAGCTTGTGGCTATGGGTTATGGCTTAGGCGCCTGAGTTCGGTCTTCAGCTCCGTTTTAGAAAGGTGCAAGCCTTACTCCTGGCCACTTTTCAGAACTTGATGCAAATTGATACTATTGCGCTACCTCTCCCGCTGACTGATGGAAGAGTGATCCTGTTCTTTAGTTTGTTTAAAGACTTTGGGATGACTCTGTCAGGAGATCTCTTATGAAACGCTAATGTCTTATCAATTAGTTAAAGGTTTTATAGGGTGACGTATCGTCTTCGATATAGAGGTGGTATCCTTTTACCTTGAGTTAGTACTACTTTTGCCGCGAGTCTTGGTGTGCTCCATGTCGATTTTGCTTGTTTTGTTCACGTCAGGCAATCAGGGTGTGTGGTCAGGAAGCTTGCTCGCTTGTGTAATACTGTTTTTTGGTGTATCTTTTATCTGAGGCGGGATACATCACAGTCTTAGTATTATAAAAAGCGAGGTTGGTTGCAGCTGAGTTTTAGATAAAAATATTTTTGTTTAACCTTATCTTTCGTATTTGTTTAACCTTCCCCTTCGTATTTGTTTAACCTTATCCTTCGGTTCATGAATGACTTTCGTCACTCCGTTCATCGTAATCAGCCAACGTTTATGATCCCCTTTGCATCGCTGTTGCCATACACATCAGCCTTCTTCTGTGTGGGATACTGTTCCGTTATAGTGTTCCATTGGGTATCAGGCAGTTTGATTTGCTGGATGTTTTTAAGACAACCCTTCATCGCTTTTACTTAAAAAAACAAAGCGATTGACCACCAAGCACATAGAGACTCATAAGTTGTACTTGTAACATAATAAATATGTTGATATGGCTATGTTTACGCTTTTCTTCTCGTCATTACTTTCTACCTTTCTTCTAAACTTCCGGGCGTAGTGCCAATAAAAACAAAACTGTATTTCATTAAGTATAATTAGGTTAAACTGTAATTCCTGTAAAATCAATTGAATTTTATAAAGTTTTCATAATAGTTGCTTAAAATTTGTAAAAAAATCGTTTGTGCTCGAACAATTTTTATTTGGGTGTAATATCTTTAACATAGTAAAATATATTTTTTTAAATCAATTCAAAATCTGTGTATTCTGATAGAAGCTTAATCACATGGTAGCTATTCTCTTCGTTTACCTTCTCTTTTCTAGTGCATAAACCACAATTGTGCGGTATTAGCAGAAACTATTACCACTTAATTCCCTGCATGCCACTGGAAAATAATTCTAGCTACACCATGCATTCAAGACTTCGACTACAACAGAGAGAAAAAAAAGGGGAATGAAATCAGAAGAGACATTAAAAAATGAAGTGAAATGAATAAAAATAGGAAAAAAATAACATAAAGGAAATTGAAAATAGAGAATCAAATTAAAAGAAACAAGCCAGGGGGTATAAATGGGTCATGGAACCCAAGGTAAGAACGAAGTTTTTTAAACATGACATGAGTATAAAGACACGCAATTTCTGAGGTAACAAGGGGGTCGCCAAACCCATAGAAAGAACGAAGCTCTATAGAAATAAGTACTGCATTCATGTAGTTCACTGAAACAAAAACTTAAAAAACGAAACAAAAAATAAGAAAATTTTCTTCAGTACTCACAATAGTTAAACTTCCTTCTCCTAGTACTTTCGTGAGCTTCCTTCTTCCTATAGGTCTGGTGATCCCCTTGTTATCTGAGGAACTGTGTGCCTTTATAATCATCTCATGTTTAAAGAACTTCGTTTATACCATGGGTTCCATGACCCATTTTTACCCCCTGGTTTGTTTCTTTTAATTTGATTCTTGATTTTTTATTACCTTTATTTTATTTTTTTTTNAATCATAAAAGAATATAAAGGAATTATTATGATTAAATTTTCAAAGAAAAGAAAAACTAATAAAGCAATAATTAAAAATAGTCGCTGTATATATTGCATGGTTCTTAGTTCGTAAACCAATGTCGAAGTCTTTAACTGCCATGGAGTATATTACAACTGTACCTTCTAATAAATGCCAACGAATAAAAAAAAACTATGCAAGAGTTAGAAAAATTAAAGGATGGATCACACAATATTTGGAAAGATAATTGGTTCGATGAATACCAAAAAAAATCTTGATCACGTTACTTTAGCACAATTTGGGTCTAATTGTTATGTAAACAGCAAAGGAGAACACATTAAAAGGAAATAACTAAAAGTCATCAGATATAGAAAATACAGTGTTAATAAAATTGTTTTAACGATTACATACAAGAAATTATATTCAGAAATGAGGATAATGGTATTTGTCTTGAAACTAAATATATCAGTATTTACGAAAGTAACTCAGAACTCTTTTTCATCACGCAGACAAGAATTTTAATGAAATTTAAATACTTAAAAAACTATGTACATTTGTCGACAATTGTGCCTAGAGAATGATGAAGATACGGAAAGTTATGAAGTTATCGGCATTATAAATAACCAGAATCCATATCAGTAACTTGTCAAAGATCCCCATTCCACTGTTAACTTAGATCTTCGTGCAGCAAGTATTAGTAAGCTCGATACAATCGCTACCAAAAGAAATAATTTAATGCCTTTAAGAAAATTTTACAACGCTATATAATCAGCTAATAAAAAAACAAAATTAATATTTACCAGAAGTCGTTTATTATGGGATCCAGAAACACCAATGCAGCAGATTTTTACTAACCCAGCAGGATATGGAAATACTTGGGTGCTTAAAATAGAAATAAAATGTATATGACAGGTTTTATAACACTAATACCATTTTTAATGCTTACACAGCATGTGAATCGACTCGGAAAGCTACTGTTGTAATCAATGGAACAACGGCACATACTGGGTTTAAAATTACTTCATCATCGGTATTTACTTGACTAGCTTCTGAAACACGTCTGCCCAAATAAGGAAACATGTCAACGTTTCAACCACTATTCAGACACGTAAGGGTAATTATTATTGATGAAGTTAGTATAATTAAAGCCCAACTTCTTGTCAAAATTGATAGCAGATTACCAGAAATTATATAAACAATTTTGGAGATGTGGAGATCATCTTTCTCTGTGATCTAAGGCAATCACAGCCAGTATTAGATACACTAATTTACAAGCCATTTGGAATATTAGCGCAACGAGTAAGTAGGCAGGACCTTTAATTTTATAAGTTAACACAAGTTGTGCATCAAGGTAATAAACAGTTTTCAGCAGTCCTGACGAAAATCAATGACAGCAAAAAGCTTGAACAAACCGAATTAGATATAATAGAAAAGAGATTTGTCACAAAAGAAATAGCAAACCGCTTTTGTCGAAATAAGATACGATTACTTTTTAGTAAAAATTCAGTTAGTACATATAATCATTTTATTTTACAATCCATAGCAAACTACAAGGTTTCAAATGTAATGGCTTTTTCCAGGTATGAGGGTTATGAACAATTGTAAGCTGTTAAACAAGAACTTCATACGTTAAAAGTCATTGATACTGGTGATTTGTCTTAAAGAATTATTTTCGTTATAGACAAATATTATCTCATTGCAAAAAATATTTACATTACTGATGGTTTGGTAAATAGGGCTACTGATATGCTAGTTCGTACTAAAATTGATCTATATGAGAATGTTAGAAGAGTTTGGCTAGAATTGGATTAAACAAAGATTGGCTAAAAACCTAGATTGAAAACTGCAGCTGATGCTCCATTAATTAACATGGGTAGAAAAGCCGTGCTTATATTGAGAATAAACAATGACATACCTCCTAACGGGAGCACTTTTTGAGTCGACATGCATACGGACTCTCACACCCGTCTAAGCTCAAGTGCCACAATCACATGATTAGTAGAAAATTGGTGGCAAATTTGAATATTAAAACAAAAAGAACAAATAAAAGAATAGAGAGAGCAAGCATTTACGTGCATACTAAGCGGCCCACAAAAAGAAGTTTTAGGAGACTGAATGTATATATGTGTGTTGGCACCCTCACTTTTCTGCGTAAATATTCACTCTCTGATGAATGAATAAGCAAGAGGACTAATTTTGGTAAACGATGTACACTTTTTTTTACAAATGTTTTAACAAATTACCTCTTGCATATTTCATTTTTTGTTTGTTATTTTTATTAATCAAATGACATATACTTTGATACATAATAATAATAAATTTTAATAAACCATTAGCATTATAATGCGTTTAAGATTAATAGACATATAGTTTTATGTGTTCAAAAAAAAAATTAAAATTTTTTCAAAAATTAATCGCTTGGGAGTGTGAAGCCGAAGGGTTAGCGGAGGTGTGAAGGAGGATATTTCAGCATGGTTGGAAGACATAAGATGAGGGGAACTGTGTAGGGGACTGATGGTAAGGGCGATGGTGTAAGGGGAAAACTTTGGAGGAAGAAACTTCCGGTAGGCGACTTTTGTTTCATACAATCTGTTGTTTTTAAAATTATAGCCCATCTCCTCCGTACATAACATAAAGAACTTCGCTCTAAAAAAAAAAAAAAAAAAGAGGAAACAATGCGTGAAACAGAAATAATACCTACTGCATGCATTTTTGCTTAACAACTTGATACCTATATGTTATTTGTCGATTATACTACCTTACTGTGAAAGCAAAAATGGAAAATTAAAAAAAAAAAAGTAAATAGCAACGGTAAAAATAAAAAATTTTTGCACACGTAACAACGAAAAACTGAATATCGCTTCTTTAACAATAGTCATGTCTATATGTTACGTTTGATCAAATAAATTTATTCTCATTCGTGAGAAACCAGCCGTCGCATAAATTACTGATTTCTTTAAAATTGACATTTATGCAAGTCAAACGACTCAGACACGTTAATGGGCAGTACGCTATCTACAAACAAATTGTAAATTTTCCAGTTAATGTTAATACAATAGTTAAAGTACTTTTACGTACTATCAAAAAAACCAACCATTTATATCCATTTAAATAAGAAGTTGATTTATAAAACAAGTTACATTAAGGGCTTAAGAAATAAAAAAGACTATGGGTCGCGGGACTCATAAAAGAAGCGAAGCTTTGTTGAGGTTTTTTATAAATAAATTGGTGATTCAAATTATATAATTTTTGGGTCATTGTTTATTAACTTTATTTTACTTAAAAAATACAAAATTTATCGATGCTCATGTATTATTACATTCTGTTATTAACACTAATAACTCATTTTGGCTTTTGACAGTAGTAACTATGGGCTGGTGGTACGAAAAATATGAAATTTAAATCAATGACTCTACTTTATCTAAATAACGAGCAAAGATGGCATCGATCATTGTTTCATATTGAGTGGTCGATTGTAATGGGTTATTAATCATATTTTAGTTTCATTTTTCTCTCTAAAATAAAATAATACATTAATACAATTAAATGGTACAGCAGCTTTGGATGGAAAGTTAACATCTCTGCTTACCATCATAGGAATCCAATTATCATATTTTTAAAGTATTTTAGAACCCTAGTCTGTATACATTAATAAATAGTTGTTTCTGAATAGATTTAATTACTTTGTGAACAGAAGAATTAAGTTATATGTAAATAGCTACAATAATTATCCTTTTGTCTCTTTGCACAAGACAGTTACATTGACGAATTTCTTCTCTTGAACTCTCACTAATATTAGCACTTGTTATATTTAAAATGCATAATTTTTTAAACTATCAAATTAATGTGCCGTTCGTCAACACGTCACACAAGTACATATCTTTTTTTTAAATTTTATATTGAAAATTTTTACTCGACTCGTTTCATTTTAGAGTGTCTTGAGTCTAATTTATCTTTTTAATTTTCGCGCCTGTTCTGTGATGTCACTCTATTTATAATAATTTGTTTAAATGTCTTATATTAATCACGTATTATTATCCACTAATAATTGAGGAAAGATGATATTCGGTACGAACAGAAACAGAGGGGGCAAGAAAAATTGTGACGCTTTCCCCTACTTTGTTTAGTGAGTCCCCTATATAAGAAGCTTTGCTTCAAAAAACTGTTGAAGATTGGTTGAGATATCTTGTACATGCATGGATATACAGGCAAGGAGAGATTTCAATTGACGAATCTTTTTTCTAAAACATACAGTAGTATAGGCAGAAACGATGATGTTAAAGACATTCCGATTGATGCCAGTATTCTAGCTTAACAGCAAACATTCATGTGGGATGAAGAAAAACATCTCTGTATAGCATCGGGGGAAAATAAAACGCCAATAAGTTTATAGTTCGATAAATACGCAGAAGAACTCTCTTTGCCGGGAATTCATCTTGGACACTGTAAAACGTACAGAGAAGGAGTTGCAGTGACGCTATACATGTAGGTTACTAGTAAGTTGAATAGAGCTGATCGTGGAGGAGCAACTCCGTATTATATTTTATACATTGCCATGAAAATTATGAGACTTCGAGTCCGTGAATGCCTTACCATCGCATTAAGACACAGTGATTTTACTACTCAATTAACTAAAGAAACAATTATGCAAGAAAAGTAAGTTAATAGTTGCATTGAATTTCATCTCGCTTTCTTAAAATTGATACTAAATTTTGTTTTGTACTGGGCATCCAGAAAAAAAATCTCTTTGCGATGATTCGGCAACTCGACCTTTCTAATGACCAACAGATTGTATGACGCTCAGTACAGATGAAATAAAATATACTTAATCTATACAGATTTAGTACGAGTTAAAACATGATTGCAATTAAATGTCAGAAACAGACGTTGACGAATCGCATGACATGATAAAAACAAATCTTATGAATTATGATCCCAATACATGTGCAATTTATTTTAATAAATTGGTTAATTTCTTCCTCAAAGTATACATTGCAAGCAAAATTGATCTTTTAGAAAGAATAAATTTATTCATTACTTTAAACACATTGAATTTCAGCTAAGAGGTAGCCCTCATGCCTATTTTTTTTTATGGCTTAAAAACGTTTCTAGTAACATGTTCCAAGATAACTACGCTGAAGCAATTGCCATAATAAATACTTAAATATCAGTATCGAGATCAGAAGTGTTCAAGCTTAATAGACATATAGTTTTATGTGTTCAAAAAAAGGAGAAAAATGCAGATTTAAGGCGCCTTTCATGCCATTTAGATTATTTAGGATACTGACTATCAGAGGGCATTCGTTATCACCTAGAAATTTATTATTAACACTTTTTATTCCTAATTTTATGTTTTTATTTGTTATACTTTTTCTTTAAATAATTAATAAAAATACGTTGAATTTCCCAAGTTAAAATTTAATGAGTCGGTGCGAAGCATATAATATGCGCTGTCAATTACGCGCAGAAAGCTAGATAAGATATGCACAAGGATTATCGGTGAATATGTATAATCAATAGTGTGCAGAGTGATAGCGCAGATTATGGTGGTGAGTCATCTGCAAGTTGGCTATAAAAGGTGCTGATGCGCAAGGAAACATGTTCCTTCTTCAGCGAGCCTGGGACACGGAGATCCAGCCGCTGCCTACTCAGAGCTGGAACGCTTCCGTACACCAGTACTAACTGCGACGCACACGAGCTGAGAGAGGCAAAGACCAAGTACTAGAGATACTAAGGATAGTGATGACACTTCTTGAGCGAAGTACCTGGTTCAATTACTAGAGCCGTGCTCAAGACACCCCATGACCCCAAGGACGACCTATTCCTACGTGACTATTTCAGGATGCGCATAGCATCTATGACTAACTCCTTGTGGCTGTATTATTACTTTGCCTTAGCCTAACCAAGCCTAACCTCGTATCTGCAAAAGAAAATTTAAGTATAAAAAAATTTAAAATTACTTTATTCATGGTTTGGTAAAAATTAAAGTTTGAAATACAACAAAATTTTTGTATCGAAGCGCTAAATTCAAATAGTCTGATTAATTCAGATCTTTTGAACTAAAATAGAGAAAATAGTTCACTAAATATCTTGGTAAGTGAATGATATAGTGATAAAAAACAAAATTTCCTTACTNAATTTAAAGGAAAGACATATAGTGCCGTAATCCGTGATAAAAAAAACACATTTAAAAAACTCCGAATCCCACACGCCGGCTCTTCTTTTTTTTATTTTATAATCTATTTTTTTCAACAAACAATGTATACTCCCATATTTAACAATAAACTGTTGGATATTTAACCCAAAAATGTGTATGCACTCGCACGCGCGTGTGTGCGTGCGTGAGTGTCGAATTTAAGTTTAAAACTTTTTCACAAAACTGTCATTTTAGTTCTTGATTACTTCACTAACTTTAATTCTATTATTCCAATCATAACTATTATAAATAACACTTTACAAAAATTTCATTAAACAAGTATCTTTCGTTACTTTCTTCATTTTACCAAATAAAACTTTATCACTTAATATACACTTGATTCTTCCGAAAATATTTTTCAATGCTTTAACAATTATCTATGGTTTACCTTAAAATTAACATTTTTCTTTTCAATTGTGTTTCTAAATCCAAACAAATAATTATAACTTTATTAATTAATTTCATAAAAAGTTATTCCTAATAAATGTTTGCATAATATTAGTTCTTAAATATACTTACTTTTTCTACGTACGTTAACTTTATCTCTTTTTAATCAATCGTTTCCCAAAAATTGAATTCCACTTTCTGAACATGTTTAATATTTTCTGGATTGTGTATAAATATATGACGATATAAATGCATTTGTCTTTTAAAACTTTTTGATATTAATGACATTTAAATATTTTGTCATTAACATGTTCTTTTATATGACATACATAATGTTTCTTTGCTTTGATTTCTACACCACATACTTCACGCTCAAATAAACTTACAGAAGACTTACAGATAAAGAGAATAATAATCATGTCACAAAATTTCTAATAAAAGTGGAAAAGCTTTTGTAATAATTCAAAGACTGAATAATTTTGAAAATAAACTTTTAGACTAAATTAAAAACTATGTTGATGGTGGATTTTAGTCGATAACTTATAGAAAAAACATAAAATATATTTTACAGAAAATTTGATTAATGGTAAAAAACAGTACCCTTAAACGCATAAATCAAATCCTTACAATGAAAGATGAACTATGCTTATCTATCAATTTACAAATTCCAAACGAAGTTAACACAAATGAAAATGATATCACTAAAGAAATCGCATTTTGTAAATACATATTATTTTAATAGAATACATCTTCATTTAAAAAATAATATCTTAATCATAATACGTGAACAACCTAATAGAATTTTTTAAATCGATGGTCTTAGAAGATTGGAAAATCTTTTTTGTGCAAAAAATTCATCAATTACTATAATTCTTAAGGGAAAAAAATTTTATCAATGGCTTGGAACAGCATTGCATCGGTATTGCTTCCAAAAAAATGATCAGTCACATAACCTTTCGCTTACTTTTGGAATTTGACGGTACAGAGAGTGTATTTTTAGAGATGGAATAAGAAAAAAAAAATAACGAGAAGTTGGTATGATAATTTGAGATTAAGCCTGTATAATTTAAAAGAAAAGGCTAAGATATAGTAGACAGGACTTAGCAGGATATATGTAATATAAATATATGTTTTGGAAACAAATTAGTTGTTTTAGGAAGATATTTTTGTCAAATTCTTTCTGTTTAAAAAAATAGTAATAGATATATTGTAGCAGGTGAGACGAATAAATCGTCATTTTCTCAGCAATTTTTTCATGTTTCAAAAGTAACTATGGTTATTTGTTTGATGGAAATTAATTTTTTAACACCGTCATAAGAATTTGGAGGAGAAAAAATATAAGTATTAAAAATTTCCAGATATTGTGAAACCACAAATGTGTATTTCAGATATTTGATAAGCATAATCAGTGTTTGATTAATAAACCCATATAAACTTCTCATAATAAATACACTTATATCCTCAATAAAAAAATTTTTAATCAACTGGACAGGAATATATCAATTTATTATAGTATATATCATGCAACTTGAAATGTATTAATAAATCTGAAAGTGGCATTTATATGAACTTTTTAATTGAATTTTGAATAATATTTGGGAAGGCGTTCCACCTGATAAACTTAATTGGAATTGGAGTACTAATTATGTTTGT
>NW_019379502.1:1762037-1787706 GCF_000648655.2 Copidosoma floridanum | reverse complement strand
ATATTGTATGATTATAATAATTTATAAAGAGTTAACACACTAAAAATCTTATAGTTAAAAAAAATGTAAAATATAATTCACATGGTTTAAATGATTTTAAATAGTGTTAAAACTTATGTACATGTTGAACTATCCTTGTAGAAGAGATATGGAAGAATAAGAGAGGAAACAAGCAAAGTTTTCGTTTTTTAAGGGGGTATATAGAGGGGCTGTGTGAAAAGGTTTTTGGAGGAATGTGAAGAGGCTGTAGGAGTATTATGGTAAGCCCTACGTAAATCGCTATACACAGATATATACGTAAAGAAAATGTAATTTCTTTAATTTGAATTGAGCGTGCCACATGCGCACTCAAAGAATACAGTCGTAGGAAGATAAGAGAACGACAAACGTAGAGTTAGTACGTGAGCCAATAGAAGCACAGAAAGTATATACGAGAGGCTCACACGTAGAGGTACTACATAGCTGCTTGTATCAAGGCGTGGCTCAGCAGTGCAGACTCAGAGACAGAACAAAATACAAGGCAGTTGAAAAGTGGATAAAGAATAAACTTTTATTATCGTTTCTTTATTTACATGTAACATCGCGTATAACATCTATCATTGGTAAATAGATTATTGAGGGAGAATAGTTAAAATTACAATAAATAAAAGTAACTTCATTTACAGAGAAACATATAACGTTTATTTAGTAACGAAATTCAACATGCTTGTATATGTATTAGTAGGGTTTTGCCCCCCTGCGCGCTTTGCGCGCCAACCCCCAGCGTCAAAAGTAAAAAGTTTACTTTCGTAAATCTTAATTTACTTAAAATTAATCTATACTACTTTTATTTCATTCTTTTAAAGTAAAGGGAAACTAAAAATGGGAAGTTCTTCTACAAACCAAACACCTTTCTGACCGACACATTTTAGATTTAATTGAATTTTTTTTATTTTCGATGTTTTGAAAAATAAACAAGATCGAAAATTCGTGAACTTGATGATTTATCGATAATAGCCTATTTTTTAAAAATTTATAACTCCAGTTCTATTAAAGCTAAGAAATTCTTTTTTTTTATTTTGAAGGTAAAAAGACAAGCTTTAATAAAAAAGTACTAAGAAAACAAATTGTCTAAAAATTCAAATTGTTATTAACAACTTGAACGTTTCAATCGGNATTCAAATTGTTATTAACAATTTAAATGTTTAAATCGGTTTTTAACAGTGGCACCGCCCATGAATCAACTTTTTACTATTTTTATCGTATTCTGCGTCAAATTTTCTATCGAAAACGCTTTTAAAAACGATGAAGTTATTTTTACTGTGAGAAAAAAATTAATTAATTAAGCACGGTACGTCACATCGACATGTGGGTCACATTTTACGGCTCATGTTCTTGTTTTACACCGTTTATTTCTTAATTACAAATAATTGTTTCATTTTTTAAATTGAAAAACATATTTTATTAGCCAAAGAGATGGGAAAAAATAGAAAAAACACATAAAAAAAATGAATAAAAAACATTGTTGTGAATGAAGTTTTTTTTATTAAGATTTCGATAATGCATTAGTTGATGAGAACAATATTTGGAATATAATAATAAGTACAATATTTAAAAGTAAGACAACGTTTTCATTTTTTGTTTAAAAATTTTTACAATAACCTTTTTTTCGCAAGATAATAACTGTTTTGCTTCCAATTGCTGTAAAGAAATCGGATTAATACAATGATCTTTTAAAGTTCCTTTTATTGTTAAAGCTTTTTGGAAACGTTCGGACAATTGTTTTTCTTTCAATTTGTATTAATTAACTGTCAAATAACAACACGTTATATTCGGCGATACTTCTGTTGTCTAGTCGAATAACTCTTTTGGTGTTCGGATAGGGTTATTAACCCTTTGCAGGCTAGCTCTAGCTGCAAGTCTTTTTAAAGTACCCCCAAGTCCATCACATGGCCCTTTTCCATGTGAAGTCGGAAAAAAGTGCCACTCAGCTAATAATTTAAAATCAGTTTCGTGGTGTGAAAGGTTAATAAAATTTTTTTTATTTTTGTATTGCTCACTGGCACTGTCCGAAAAATATATTATTCTGTTAACCCCCTTTAAATTAAATTTTATAAATTGTACTAATTGTTTTTAAAAAATATGGACTGCGACTGTGTCATGTCGTAAACAATCAGACATACTTACTAATTTTTAGCAGCAATTCGTTTTTATCATCTTTGAAATAAATAGAAAATTGATGTATCGTCACTTGATCGTGAATCCAGTAAATACCTTGTACAGAATTTTGAATTATAAAAGAATAATTCTCAGAAAAATCACAAATGACAATACATTCATTTTTCAGTAATTTAATTTTTTTTTCATTTAAAAAATCTCTCTGTTTATTTACTAAAAATAAATGTGTCAATAATTTAGACAAACCGTTACTTGAGTTTTGTAAAAATTTATCAACAGATTATATAAGTGTTTGTAGAATTGTTCTTTCGGTTCAAATCCTCTGTCTGTATGCAATATTTTTAATTTTTTTGTCTTGAAAAGTTTTTTCGTGTTGAGTAATAATATTAGTTATGCCAGGACAGTTATCACATTCTCGTAAAAAGCAACTAGTATATTTACTAGGACAAATCATGCGATCCAAACAATCATGGTAATTTCTTATAGGTTGCGGCGAATCAGCAGTGATTGATTTTAAATTTGCTCCATCAATTAATAATTCCATAACTTTATGTATAGCACATACACAGACAGAATAAGTACCAGAAGCTCCAGCTAACACGCAATGTTTGGGACGCAAACTAGCAAACTTTTAAAAACTACATTTAATTGTTGGATGTTTTATTTTGAAATGATCATTTAATTCTTTTAAGTTATTTAAAATTAGTCTTTTTTGCATATGAATTCGCGTTTCACCTACTTTAACAGAAACGTAATCTTTTTGGTCTGGCATCAGTTGGGTATAATCATCAGACTGATAAAACGTGACTATAGTACTAACAACATCTGCTTCTAGAGATATATGATATTTAGGGTTTGGATCACTTGAAATACCTTTTTCTTTAGCAATTGTTTTTGCAACAGATATCATGTGACGAGTTGCTGTTGGAAAATTGATCAACATTTTGTTGTAAGACCAATGTCTGAAAGTGGTTAAAATCTTTATTTTGTGAACTCGATCTTGCGAAGTATTAAAACTTTCTTGTAGGGTTCTTAAAATTGTAATGTTATTATCCTCATCATCAAGATCATCTGGACCATCGTCTGTTAAACACTTTTTTCTGAATTACTTCTGTGATTTTTTAAATTTTTTCTTCAGAGTACCTTTTTTGCGTCAATTTTTTTTTTTTAATTGGTGAGGATCCTAAGGCAGTTTATCCTTTATTCAAGTATTGAATACGATCGTTAAGTAAAGCTGTATTTTCTCCAGTCACCCCAGAGGTAGATCCACTTCCACTTTTGTTGTCAGATTCTTCACTGCCTACTGCTTCCTTGTTTTCCTGCTATAAATAATATAAAAACTTATTATTTACATTATTTAAAATAGCGGAAGTATAATAATTTCCATTAAATTGAAATGCAATAAAATGAATTTTAGTAATTTAATTTTAACATTTAATTTAAAACATAATGATTTTCCAAGAAATTGATTTGATCGGCTTGACGAAGTTAACGGCCTAAGAGAATTAAGGGCATACTTCACTGTTTGAAGCTGTACGTAAAAGTTAGATTCCAGTAACAATTTTTAATATGATAATACAGTTACATTTAACATTAATACACTGATACGTACCATTTTGACTCGATAATTTCCAATATTGTCATTTTTTTCTTCTTTGATACTTTTCATACGCAGACGAAACGAATCGCAAATCCTTTGTTGCAGTGTCTCAGTAGTAATTGACAAATTTAAGGTTCGAAGCTGGCTTTCGTTTACTTTTCGCCAATTCGACATACTTTTTTTTGGATGACTAATTTTTTTAAATGATTCAAACCGTACATCAGTACCACCGTTTATAGATGATGATTTTTTTAACACTGTTTTAGGCATTGTATGTTTTCATCTACAATTTGCCTTTAATTTCTTGGTGTACTCAAACAACGAAAGGCCACTTTCACTAATGGAGAAAGAACAAGATGGTGCAAACTGTTAAAAACAGTAAAATTTTAAATGCTAGAAAGGTGCTATTAAGAAGCACGTGGAGCACTGAATGCGTAAGCCACAAACGGTCACTGTACAGCTGATTCACATAACAATAGTCTACTGCTTGTCCCTTCTACTTTCCCTACTCCTTAAAATTGAATCCCTGTCAGTGCTGCTAAAGCTTCTAACAGTATTTACCAAACGCGTGAGCAATGATATTTTCATTGCTCAAATTAATTTTTAACGTTAAAATTTTATACTATTTGATTCAAAATATTGTGTCGTTATTCGTTTATTTATTTTTTTTTATTAATTTTTTCTATTTTTTCCCGTTTTCTTGGATGATAAAATATGTTGTTTGATTAAAAAAATGAAACAATTATTTGTATTTAAGAAATAAACGGTGTAAAACAAGAATATGAGCCGTAAAATGTAACCCACGTGTTGATGGGACGTACCGCGCTAAATTAATTAATTTTTTTCTCACAGTAAAAATAACTCTTCCATTGTTTTTAAAAGCGTTTTTGATAGAAAATTTGATGCAAAATGCGATAAACATAGTAAAAAGTTAATTCATGGGTGGCGCCACTGCTTAAAACCGATTGAAACGTTTAAGTTGTTAATAACAATTTGAATTTTTAGAGAATTTGTTTTGTATGTACTTTTTTACTACAGTTTGTCTTTTTACTTTCAAAATAAAAAAAATTAATTTTTTAGCTTAAATGGAACCGGAGTTATGAATTTTGGAAAAATAGGCTATTATCGACAAATCAATAAATTCACGAATTGTTGATCTTGTTTATTTTTCAAAATTTCAAAAATTGAGAAAAATCCTCTTACACGTAACTTTTTTTTTTATATGGAACCTGTTGAAGAAGTTTCAGTTAAATCTAAATGTATCGGTCAATTTTTGTCCAAATCTGTTCAGTTTGTAAAAGAACGTCCCATATGTATGTATGTATGTAAGATTTTATATAAACCTTGCGGATAACTACGTATGGCTTCAAAGATAATCACATAAGTTAAGAACATAATGCTTACAATATATATAGAAATTATTACATGTGTTAATAGTATAAGAAAATACTACACGCAGGAGGATATTTGAATATAATACTATGTATAATTACAAGAGTTATCAATAAAAAGGTTCAGTTATATCATTTAGTATGTAACAAGTGAAGTATGCACAATTGTATCTCAACGAAATTTAACACATTTTTATATTCTAAGTAAAAATAAATATGATTCAGAGGATGATTGGATGTAATTTTACAGTGATTGTATATTTAGTACCTTAGAAAACGTTATAGAAGTAATAATGTAGAAGAGAGATTTGATTCACCGAAATAATACTATAGCTTAGGAGACAATCTGTTTTCTCTATCCCAGTTGCTTATTTCTTGAGTCATAAGGAATGTAAAAAGCGAGGTCTTGAAAATGTTTACTTGAGATGGGTCAAAAGTGGTTTGGCACAGTTTGTTTACGAGGAGCGAGGATTGAACAGCAAAGGAGCATCTCATACTTTCAGTTTTAAACGGTGGGATCAAGAGATAATGAGAAGGTTGCCTTTGAGAGCGATGTAATTCCAAGTGATCTGAGGCTAGTGTATAAAGAGACAAAAGGTAATCGGGGGAACCATGCGATACGGTTGAAAAGGCTTGAAGTCCCAACATATAGTCTCGGCGTTGGGGTGCTGAGAGCCATCCCAGTTTTAAACGATGATGATGACGTGTAACTCTAGATCGCCAGCTTATGTTGCCAATGACACATCGGATGCAGGCATTTAAAAGCCGATGTAGTCGAAGGTTAGAGTTCTCATTTATACTATGATAAGCTGCAGACATGTTAATGAATAATGTAAAGATTAGACTTTTGACCAATTGTTTTTTCAATGAGTATGAGAGTGCATGTTTGCAGTGTTTTAGGCTATAAAGCGATTGAAAGACACGGTTCGAGATAAATTGGGCGTGGTGTTCCCAATTTAACATAGGGATTAGCCAAAATCCTAGATTTTTTACGGCTGATGCTTTTTGTATTTTAACTCCACTGACAATAACAGCCCATATGTCTGTGTACGAGCTTTGAGGTGTATCTTTCATAATGTGCTAAAATGCGATTTTAGAAACACGTATACAGCTCAATGTGTACGACATGGGATGTCACATATTTCCAATTTAAATTAACAATCATATCAATACAACCGAACTGACTCGTCAAACATTTTTTTTTTACTAAAATACAATGTTTATCCGAACATTTTTAGTTTAAAAATTACATTTCAAATAATCTTGTATTATTTCGTCTCATAAGCTCGAATTAATTCTCGTTCGATCTATAGTTGCCTAAGACAGCAATAATCTATAAATGGGAGTGTTACATTCTGAGTTATTACAGACGAGTCATATTATAAATAAAAACGTAATTTATCCGTAAAATTCATACAAGACGTATTGTGTAGATACACAAGTTTATATGGCAAGTGGAACTTATAAGCTAAAATAATGCTGCCAGCCTCCTTGTTAGAATTCGTGTATGTATTGAAATCGTGTGTTATATTCATGTATTTATGCAAAAATTGTGGGGTATGCATTAATAAATATATTATTTAGGCATTTATTGTCAATTTTAATGATGTATAGCTCTTTTGAGATTGTAATTAAAAAAAGTGTTTCATTATACTTAAAATTTATCGTGAAATTTCTAAGAGGATTAATAACAAAATTTGTCAACTTATTAGTCACACTTAACTTTGTGTTTGGTGTTTATTTTATTGCTGATACAAGCCTGCATCATCACTGATCTGAAATATCAATCGTACTTGCCAGAAAAATGCAATAAGTACTATTGTATTGTTATTTTCCAATACATCAAATTACAACATGAACCATCATCATGCAAGCCCACTGTTTTGCAGTCAACTTAGTTTTGCAAGAATATCGTTCATTGGTTGACCTGACTTAATCAGAAACCATTTTTACTCGCTCTGACGCTATAAAAAAGTTCCATTGAAAGAAAAAATCACTCTTTGTGACGTGGTAGCTAAAGCTATCACGTCACTACATACCTATATTTTTGGGAAAGTCATAGGTGGCTACCGAGTCCTATAATAATGTATATTATTGTATAGTATCTTGACACACCATATTATGTGTGTTCTTGGTGCCGCGAACTACGAACCAAGAGGAGAAAGAAGAACCTAAGGCAATGAGAGAAAATGAATGTGTTTGAGATATGGTTAAGTGAGTGTATGTGTAAGAGGGAAAAGGGAGATGGATAAGCTCGCGACGCTTTGGAAACAAACCGAGGGCCAGGTCGTTGTGTTGAGGACTTAATTTTTAAAACCTATAACTATTTACCAGTTTTTAGGAACGTTAGAGGTCTTCAGATTCAAAAGGAAGGGCACGCGCACCTGTGCAGCTCCATGGCATAGCATAGTTAGTACGGTACGAGGCATCAGAGAGATTATTAGAGTCAAGAATTACAGAAAAAGTGACAGGTGATATAGGAGAGGACAGCAGAGAGAGAGAAATATAATAGGAGAGTATCAAGCTAGACGAAAGGACAGCTGCCACGAAGAGAATCACTAAAAGCTAGCTGTGTAACCGAGCCACCACCAAGACTAGGACGATCTCCAGGTAGCGGAGCGTGATCGTGAGGATATTACGAAGGTATACTGTGCATAGTACACTAGAGTCATGTACGGGGATAGAGGTATTCGGGTGATCTAAGCGAACGAGTGTGTGAGTGCATGCGCGGATAAGGTGAATGTTCGAAAAGCGTGAGTGTAAGAGAGATTTTTCACGTTAGTGACGAGCGCGAGGACAGTGACTGTTATGAGGTGTGTGTGACATGGTACGTCTAGGTGTGTACATGTAAAGTAGGTATGGGCCTTTGAAAGCCAAGCCCCGGAGAAGTTTAACAGCGATGATGACTGGGACACATCAACATTGATACATGCATACTGACCTTGAAGGCACCGTGTATTAATGCATATATTTGTATAAGTGAGAAGTAGAGATGAGTAGAATATTGAGAGTGTGTAAGGGAGTGAATAAATAGCGCGGGCGTGCTGTTAAATTTATATAAGTAATTATTTTTATTCGTAATTAGTGCCCCATTGCCCCTTTTTAACTTCCTTTTAGGAGTATTTGGTTTTCCGAGCCAGCCACTTGTAGCAGAGCTCCTGTGAGAGAAATCCAGTGTATAGGGACTAGGTAAGTAACCCACGAGAGAATTTTGTGACAGGATATCAGGACGACCGTTTATCGGCTGAAAAATCGTCGTTACATCTATTTACGTCTATCACCTGTCCTCTAGAGTTTTAGTCAACTTTTGACTCCCGCGTCCCGTGAGTACATTATACACGTGAGGCATAACGCGTCAGCTGAGGCAACGTGGATGTATTTTAATGATATCAATAGTCTCGGACTATGTTAAGGAGTAAGATACAATGAAAGAGACCCGCTGAAAGTGATTCCGCTGAAAGAATTTCCAATAGCAGAGAAAGCAAAAACTACAGCATCACCTTTTTTTAGCCAAAAATCCATTCATGTAGTTTAAGAACCGCTAAAAAGTATTGCACGAAGTACTAGGGAGCTTCAAAGCATCAGTATCAACTATCAGCGATGGATGTAAATTAGTTATCAATAATTTAATCAATACAATACAATGAATTGAGCTGTTTAATACTTAATTTGATTTATTTTTTGATATAAATAATAATAATGTAAATAATAATTACAAATGTATTATTTTTATAATTAACTAACTCTTGTATTAAATAATTTCTTTCAAAACTTAGAAAATAGTATTGTTGTTCTTTATGTGTAACCTATAATATTAATTGATAAAAAAACATATTTGAAAACAAACTGTCTTTAAATGTATAAATATTAAATGAAGATTATTTAGGGTGAAAAAATAAATACTTTTTCATTATAGACAATCAAATACCACCGAGTTTATTAATCTATTCTTTAACGTTTTGCATCTCTCGGAGGTCCCAAGAGCCACATCTGATTTTTTTTATGTTCTTTCAATCTTACACTTTATGAATAAATCAATCAGTTTACTGTAACAGAAAATTAATACAACAATTACTTCATGAATTAGGACAGTATTTTATTAATATATCTTTAGAAGAGCAATTAAAAGAAATCGTTAACAGAAAGTTATACACTCACTTTCATAAAGTTCATGAAGATAAAAGGGACATAATCACAAGACGAGTTTACAGTCAACCATGCGACGACGTAAATTCAGATGAGATTTCGATAACGTGGAACACTAATGGAGTTAGAAGATTTACACCATCTAAAGTTAGATTATCAATACAGTTAAAACAGAGTCTTATTGAGTGGTTTATAAATTTATCATAGGAAGCCAGTCTCAAATTTTTTAAAACTTTGCATATACTACAAAACATCAAAGTACTTACTACATTCTGCATAGTCAGCTCTGGGATGATACCATTAATTGAAAACGTAAAAAAATACAACGGTGTATACAGTTGTTTCTACTACTTTTAGGAAACCACGTAATCGTAGGTAGAGGACGAACTCGCATTCTCACTCACTAGGTGTTAGGAAACTTTTTTTACAGAGTGGCTTAATTCTAAGGATAGTTTTTAAGTATAATGTACCCAAAAAATTTTCCTTTTAACAAACGCGAAAAACTTGGGAGGTTAGCATGTAACAATAAATTACGTGAGCTATTAATTTTAATAAGCAGTAACTAATAATAAATTTTTAGTGATTCCACAGTTAAAGTAAAAAAAAGGAACAAAACATATTAGTAATGGCTTTTTCTTCATATTATGCGTTTTTTCTTTCTGCACTTACGTTGTCTTTTAAAAAAAAACTTCAACCATACTTATGTACTAAATTTCATCATAAAATACATAATGAAATAAATTGAAAATCGCTTACATCTTTAGGATGAAAAATCACAAAATTCTTTTTTATACTTTATAGAACAGCTTTTCGCATCAGTTGATAATCCTACACAAGGAAAAGCGAAATCAATTAAATAAGATACAGCTTGTGACTTGCAAATTAAGTAACAAAATCAATTTTCAAACGTCAAATTTTAAATACTATAGTGGGGCTTAACTTACAAAAACCGTTGGAAATACTTCAATTTCTCCAAAATCTTGATGATACCATAACAATTATTTTTTAACTAAAGATTAATTTTGCAAATTGATACGATTATATATGTATACACACCTTCCACTGATTCGGAAGTTAAATGGAGTGGAGGAAGCATGTGTAACTGTCGATTTTTCCCAATTTAATCCCAGCCCCAGAACGGCGTAAAAAAGCTTCGCTTGAAAAAAATAAGTAACATAACAGAAAAACGTTCTTTGTTCTTATCGCACAAGATGTTGCAGATAAGTATAAAATGAAACTGTCTTTATTTATACCAAAAAACATAGAAAAATAAACGACGTAGCACAGTCGAAAATTTTAGTGCACAGTAATTTAGTCATTTACCCGTATTTAAAAACTCTAGTATGTGAATCAAAATAAAATAGTAGCGTCGTCCCCGAGGCTTTATCTGCCTTCACAAACTTGCATCAATTTAATGGGTGATAAAAGTAAAGAGTTTCACGAACATCTTTTAAGTATAAATTCTCCATGCGAGATTACTGGAAATCTAAAAAAAATATATGATAGAATGGAAGTAAACGAATTAAAAAATCTGAATAATTATTGCAGCTTACGCTGTTTAATGATCTTATGCCAGAAATATTGGGAGCGTAGGTTTATCTTTGTACATAGTATAATTACTTTAAAAAATAATGAAATAACAATCGATTGAATTGAAAACCACGAAAAGGTTCTCACAAGATTGGTTAAAAACACTGAAGGATTATACTGGAAAATTTTTATAAAGTACAGCATACACATCCAGTTACACCTTTTTATGTTTGTAAAAAATTATGGTGCACTATAAGCCTGGTTCTTTTTTACAATGGGAAATTACAGTGGTGTCATGAAGTACTTCTATTGTACAGAACTCATTGAAAAAAAAAATTTGTGAAATGTATTCTAGGTTAAAATTTTTTAAAAATAGTTCCTCTGTTCTCAATTATTTAGAATGCAGGGATATCACATATAGTTTTATAAGAACAATGAATAGTTGCAAATTAAAAAATCGTTTAAAGTATCGTCAATCACTGAGAGTTTTTGGTGAACCAGTCTCAAAAATTGTTGCTGCTGTGAAAAAAAAACTCAGAACATTTTTACTTTTTCATTTTTACAACAAAAACATTAACTAAAGTTGGAATATGCATATATGTCATTTAATAGAATATGTGAGTCATAATGAAATATTTGGCTTATAATGATATTCATTTTTCATTATTTTTACATATTGAAATAAAAGGTACTTAATTTTACCACACTTATTATAAATAAACTTTATTAATTCATGTGCACAATGTTTTGAAACCCAAACCGTGTTAACGTACTCATTTTGCAGGTCGTGCTTCTTGCATAACATGCATATTTTTCAAATTAATCCACATCCCTATCCTATCTGTATAAGTTCAGTATTTTGTAAAAACTTCTAACCAATGGCAATTCTACCCAATTTGCATTTAAATACCTTTTGACAAAATCAAAACGATAAGTGAAGTTAATATGTTGAATGATTATTTTTAATAGAATTTCTGAAGCACTTATCCACTAAAAATGAAAAGTATTCTTGCTAAGCGTTTTAATGTAAAAAACATTTTTTATATATTTTTATTTTTTATTTTTTTCTGTTCGAAAAGTTTAATATAACTGTTTGTAATTTTCAGAAACCAGATTTTTTTTAGTGTATAAGAAAACTTAAGATCATAATTTATTTATGGGGGTTGGCGCACGGAGCACACAGGGTGGCGGAATCCCACTAGTATATGTATTGAGTATTGGGTAGGCTATGTGAACAAAGACAAGGAAAATTTTCTTTTTAAGCTTAGATAATCGATAGCACTACGTGAAAAACCTAGGCTGTAATTTTTTCAGATTTTTTGAACAGCACTATGGCCATTAGTGACAGTCAGGAAATCGAATTTTTTTTGGACCACTTGTTAGTTTTGCTATAAAATAAATATACAAACCAAAAAATCTTAAATATAGCTACATAACAGAATTTTTCCTGTAGAACACGATTCATATTAAAATAATATGAAATATCAAAAATGTTTTGAATTATTTTAGCTATGTTTTACCATTCTCTCGGCGTTTTAAGCTTTTAAATCAGAGTTATATCAGGATTGAAAGGATTTTTTGGAAATTGTTTCATTTTCTTAATACTACTTTAAGTAAGATTTATCGCGTAACAGTAATCAATTAAGAACAGGCCCCAACATTTTATGATGAGACGTGTTTAGAGCATGATCTTAACAACTTTATATTAGTGCCGTTCAGGGGTCTTCTAAAATTTAGATTGAGAGGTTTATTTTTGTTTTTTAATTAAATTAAGTCTTGATTCATATAATGTGAATAAAATTGATTACTATGTGTCTCTATGAAAATGGTTTCAAATAATTTGTTCTTAAAAACATAATTTATTAAGGTCAATCTAACAAGTTTTAGTTGTGAATAGGTTACTAATGACTAACTTTCATCAATTAATGATAACACAGGTCTGCAAAAAAAATGGTTTGAGTTGTTATGAGAAAGTGAAGGGTCATTTTCGAAGTGATTTTTTGTGTAGAATCAGAATCTGGAATCCGAATCGCTGTATCACGTCAGGATTTTGAGAAATCCTAACCTAAAAGTGCCAAAATCGCGATTTTTGGCTATATTTGAGGTTATGTAGCATCGCAATGTTCTTTCTTTTCAAAAATCAACTAACAACACTGTAAAGTAGAAGTCTTCTTCTTTGTAATGCCGTTAAGTTTACTTAAATAGCTTATTTCTGCATTGAGATATTCTATTTTGAAGTTTTTGAGTTTCATGTTTTTCGTTACTCTTGAAATGTACATGATTCTGCAGTTTATGATGTTGAAATTGAATATTCATGTTGATTTTCTAGATCCTACATTTGTATTAATTCTTTTTTCATCAATAGGTTCTTTAAAACAGAAAATTAATATGGATTAAGTATCAGCACCCAAAACCACCCTACGTATCTTAGCGGGGGTGAAAAACTCTAAAAACGGACTAAAAGTATTGTAACTCCTGACTTTTTACATATTTCTGTATAGTTTTATCTAAATAGGTTTAGTAATATGAGAAAAAATTTTATACAATCTTATGTCAGTAAGAACCACCCATGAGCACCTGAAAGGGAGGGGGGTGCAAAGGGGGTGAAAGTCACCAAAATTGATCTAAAAGTATTCTATCTTTTGATTTTACTCATATTTCAGTGCAGTTGAAAGTAAATAAGTTCATTACCATAAGAAGACAATGTAAACAGAGTTTTACTACCCCAAACAACCCCTTAAGTATTTTAAGGGGGGTGAAAATTGTTAAAATCAATCTAAAAGTACTCTACCTTTTGATTTTTAGCATATTTTTTGGTGTACTTTAATATAAATCAATTTTTTAGAGTAATGAGACGATGTACACCAAGTTTTAGCACCCAAACTGACCCTTAAGTACTTTGAAGAAGATAAAAAGGGGTGAAAAATGCTTAGAACCGTCAAGAACTATTCTTACTTTAAATCAGCAAATCTTAAACTCACGTATGCCAAACGCACGTATCCCAATCCCTTAATTAACATGAATCTCCTCGCCTTTCACAAACTGTAATAACCTTACTTTTAGCGCTACCCAGAAACAACGACGTCGACGTAGTAAGGGCTGTTTCTTTTAGGGTGCTTCATTAACGTGAGTCCCCTTGCCTCTCACGATCGGGGTGCTTGATTTACGTGAGTCCCCTTGCCTCTTACTATCAGGGTGCTTGATTAACGTGAGTCCCTTTGCTTGTTAGATACTCACAAACCCTAAATTGACGAACCCTGAACTTAGAAATAACAGTCCAAAACTGTCCGGTAAATTTGTGAATTTGTGGGGTTAGGATTTATGTGGGGTTTGTGGATTTGCGGTAAAATTTAGGTAAAAGAAATTATGCGAAAGGACAAACGTTACAATATGAGGAAAATCAAAAGATAGAATACTTTTAGATTGATTTTGGTGACTTTCACCCCCTTTGCACCCCCCCCTTTAAAGCGCTCATGGGTGGTTCTTACTGACATAAGTTTGTTTCAAATTTTTTCTTACATTACTAAACCTATTTAGATAAAACTATAAAAAAATATGTAGAAAGTCAGGCGTTACAATACTTTTAGACCGTTTTTAGAGTTTTTCACCCCCGCTAAGATACTTAGGATGGTTTTGGGTGCTTCAACGTAATGCTTATTAATTTTTGGTTTTAAAGAACCTATTGATGAAAAAAGAATTATTAAAAATGTAGGATCTAGAAAATCAACATGAGTATCCAATTTCAACATTAAAAACTGCAGAATCATGTACACTTCAAGAGTAACGAAAAACATGAAACTCAAAAACTTCAAAATGAAATATCTCAATGCAGAAATAAGCTATTTAAGTAAACTCAACGGCATTACAAAGAACAAGACTTCTACTCTACAGTGTTGTTGGTCGATTTTTGAAAAGAAAGAACATTGAGATGCTACATAACCTCAAATATAGCCAAAAATCGCGATTTTGGCACTTTTAGGTTAGGATATCTGAAAATCCTGACGTGATAGAGGGATTCAGATTCTGGATTCTGATTCTACACAAAAAATTACTTCGGAAATGACCCCTTACTTTCTCATAAGAAAACCATGTTGACCTGTGTAATTGTTACTGCTACTTTAGAGATCCCTAGTACTTTGTACAGTATTACTCAGTGGTTCCTTAAACTATAAGAATGAGTTCGAGGCTGGAAAAAATGTTGCAGTTTCTGCTCCATCTGATATCGCTGGAATCACTTTCATCGGGCTTTCTATGCAGTGAATCGCTTCTTAGCGTAGTCTGTGACTAATAATATCCTTAAAACATACCCAAGTTGCCTCTATCAACGCTTTGTGCCTCGATTCTATTCGCTCTGTGTACCAGCAGCAAAAATTGGAACTTCAATACCCTCATACTATTTGAAATATATGTACTCACCGATACTAGCGCCAAAGTGATGAAATTATGACGTCTCATAAGAAATATGCTTCTGTCATAAACAATAAAATACTTATTGAATCGAATAAAGAAGAGTACAAAAACATTTTGCCTAAATATATTCTCAGGGCATTTACATCTTGATACCAATACGTACAGTTGATCATAAGAAAACAAAGGTCTTTTGTAGTACAATCCTAATTCATCAAAACTTTGGCCTTGCTATTTATTGATTGTCATGAAAAAAGCTAGAACTACTGGACATTGTTCTCTGTATATAATTAACGGTAACGATGAATTATTACCACTATTTACCGTAATTTCTGGAATAAAAACCTTATTACTAGATTATATATTTTTCACCAGTTATTATTTCTCCTTCTAAATTATATTTAAATAATTTTGTTATACTTTGTCTAGTGCCAATGCATAACCCATCAAATATCATCAAGTTCCTTATCAACAAAGGAATAGCATCTACTTTAAAATTTAAAATATGTGGCTGTAATTCTTCATTAATATTATTTTGAGTTTCTTTCAAAAAACTCATATTTATATATTCATAAGTGCAATCACTACCTTAATATTTTGCACAATCTATGCTGTAATAAGAATGTTCTTTTCCTTTAATAAAACTTAAAATATTATTATTTTAAAAATACGAAAGGTCCTTATAAGTTATTAAAATTTCTCTGTATAGGCAGCCATTTATACCATTTCTTTAAAATTTTTTTAGAAACATCATCAGTTTTCCATCCTCGTGAAATTTTAAACGACTTTATTGTTACATTTCCAAAGTCCATTAACAATAATAAGAAGTTAATCTGTACACCAAATATATTTTTTCAATTTCATAATTTTATAGTGTTTCCATAGAAATAAATATCTTATAGTTTTACTAATTATAGCTTCACTCATGCTGTAACATTCATGCTTTATCACTTTGTCTAAAATCGCCTCCTAAAATAAATAATTTTTCAACAAACGGATTATTATTATCACATAAATCTTTTATAGTTTCATTCACTGTTCAAAAAGATTTTTTAGAGATCATTGAAGCTTTGTCTTAAATAATTACATTCACTTCTCGTAATTTTTTTTCAATAGCTTCGTGTTCTAAAAAAAAACTTTTAGTGTAATTTAAATCTATTGGTAATCAAAATGTTTTATGGCTTATCATTTTTTCAGGTGATAAAATTGAAGCAATTTCTGTCCAAGCCATAGGTATAGTCTTCTATTTTTTAAACAAAAAATACAAATTAATATGCAGCATAGAGTATGGGACTAATAATTTTACTATTTGGTCAATAAGAAGTTCAATATAAGTAATATTAAAGCAACGTCAGATTTTCTGCTTTTGTTAAACATTTTTGTCTATCGTATGTACTCCATTCTACATCTCCTACTGGAAATAATACACGAAATATTATTGGATCGACATGCTGTATTTGTCATACAGCATCGATAATACAACGTATAAAGATGTTAATAAATCAAATGATAATATTCATACAAATTTTTTCGTAGAAATGTTAAACTAAACTAGTGAAGGCTTGCCATCTCATAAACATAAATTTAAAATAGGTACAATAGTAGCGTTTATTCAAAATTTTTGTATATTAGACGGCTTACGTAACGGTATACGAATGCCAATTACTAAATTGGTGAAGTATAACCGAGAAGGCAAAATAACTACGGGAGAAAAATTTGGTAATATAGTTTTCATTCTAAAAATTACAGTAAATACCAAAAATAATTCATTATTACCTTTTATTTAATACAGAAAACAATTCCCATGAAATGTAGCATTTGATATAACTATAAACAAGTCTCAAGGTCAAAGTTTTAATAATGTGGGATTAATCTTGAAAAAACCTTTGTTTTTTCATCGTCAGACTTACGCGGCTTCATCGAGATGCAAAAATAAAAATGGAATTTTTGTTTCGATCAATAAAGAAAGAATTTTAGATATTAAAAATATAGTTTGACAAAAAACTTTTGATTATAAGTTATAATGTATCTTATAGTAACACAATTTAAATATTTTAATATGTTTAGACAAAATTTATCACGTAATAATAGATCCCATGAATGTATATTGTGTTCATCTATTGTACCAGTTTTAATATTTATTTAAAACAGAATAGGTATAGACCTTAGTCTTCGTGATTAAATAGGGCTTAATAAGATGACTTATAAAATAAGTCATCTTAATGCGACACATCCACGGTTTGTTTTAATGATAAAATAAATGTAATTTAAATTTATGTATGTATTTGTTTTACTACCACATATACTGAATAATATAATACATCCACATAAAAATAAAAATTTTACACATAGTGTATTATAAATTCTAGCGAAACAAAAACTTCATTTCTTCTTAACGACAAGATAAATCATGTCGATAAGACAGTATTGTTTTAAAGTAATTTAACAATGATGCAGATTAAAGATAATAGATAAAATTATGTACAACACTTACACGTCTGTATACACTTCAAGGTCCTAGAAAGACTGTATGATCCCTGTCAGGCTTCCCAAAAGTAGTTGGGAGGGGGCAGTAGAGGTTATGAAAAAATACGTGGGGGTCTGTGGGGGGAACAAGACTTCTACTCTANATGCTCCTCGCAAATGAACGAGATACCAATTAGCGCGTCTAATTATAATGATTGCCCTCTCGTGTCGAGGGTGAATTTCTCTGTATAGTAAGTAAGTAAGTAAGTCTTTATTTGGCACTAAGGACTCAGAGGTCCTGTATAGTGCTTGACATGATGAATTACAGCAGATACATTGTTGTACAAGCGTTGAAAGTGTAAAAACAGCTATCACAGGTAGCGCTCAAAGAAAATATCATATAAAACAAAGAGATAATAAAATAAAATATATAAATAAATAAAAAATAAGAAGATAAAAAATAATTAAATAAAATCAAAAATATGCATAATAACAACACTGATGTAATAAAAACAGTTCATAAAAACAGTAATGGTCAAGTAAAGTATGATAAATAAAATAAAATGGAAACACAACGAACAATTTTAAGTTAACAGTAAACATAGATAGTCCACTACACAATTAAAAGTAAAAATCACAGCTTTAAAAGGCACACACAATGTACAGTTGTCATCAGCTGGCGGGGCAATTACTGGATTGAGCCACCACGAAAGAGGTGCTCTTGGAGACGAGTCCTGAAGCAGGGACCATAGGCCAGCCCCCTAATTGCCACGGGTAAGTCATTCCACATCCTGGAGGCATAATTTATAAACGAGTGCCTGTAACACTCACTTCTTGTGTGAGAGACAAGCAAGTCCAAAATAGAATGCCTTAAGGATCCAAGCCCACCGGCAGGTCGATAGGACAGCTGTTCACGAAGATAGCCCGGTTCACCGCGATAAAGCACACCTGATGGGGCCACTTCTCCAAATGGTAAAGTCATCAGCATCCATATGATGAGCACAATGCCCCAAAACTGAAGTATGTAATACAGGAAGATATATATGTATGTATATATGTATGTATATGTGTATATATATATATATATATCTCTTTTTAACTAAGGTATTAAATAGTACTTATAAAGGGAGCTTCGATGCCTTAATGGTTAGCATGCTAGTCTCCCAGCCAGAGTTACTCGAGGAGTTGTGGTTCAAACCCTGTCAAAAATTATCGAGATATTTATCTTGGGCTTTTTTGATGGGATGAGTATCCAGGATGCCGAAAACCCACTCATCTGATTTTTATAAGAAATACTCGATTATTCTGGTGATGTCTGGACCTCCAGAGACTTCCTGTTAGAACTGTTGGTAGTAAAAAGGTCGGTAAAGCGACTTTAAATGGCTTATGGGAAAATATTCTTCTGTTAAACTTGGTTATAGCTGGGGTGTGATTGAGACAATCGCTGCACTCTGTAAAAATACAGTTGGATGGCTGACCGAATAGTTTGAGAAAAATTTTGCAAGGGGCTTGCTCAAAAGACCCGTACACCATGCTGTTAGGGTAAAAAAATTGAAAGCAAAAAGGTCTGTGTTACAGTGAAAGCCAAAAACAGTCCTTATACTCAAAATACTGTACAATACTATGCAATAGTATTCTTAAAGGCCTACCCCATGAACTTTATCTAAAAGTTAGAGCAATAGTTGTGTTAATCAAACATTTAAGCATAGCTGACGGCTTTTGTAATAATACAAGGTTAAAAATCATTAAATTATAAGAGTATAACATTAAAGCGGCGTTGGCTTAGTGGTGAGCGTGCTTCTTACTAAAATGATGCCGTTGTAGGGATCGTGGGTTTGATACCCAGTAAGTGCAGATTTTTTCAAAAACTGACATGAATAGAAAAAGTTCCTATGCAACCCTGGCTCTTTTAGGGCAGTTTTTGGATTTTAAGCCTCATGGCGAGGAGTGGTTCCTGAAACATAGGGCTTCTTTGGAGGTGCTAATTGGTCTGGATCTGATGCTTTGGCAGAGAGCGCCGGCTTAAGTGGCAAGAAGTGGACGTCTCAAAATACGGAGTCTTCTCTAGGGAAAGGCTACACAGTGGCGAATGGACCCGATGCACCATAAGTGCAGAGAGTGTCAGCTTAACTGGCAAGGAGTTTCACTGGAGATACTTACACTGTTCCCACTTTATAATTAGGTATAATATCAATTAGGAGTTTGGAAATGGGTGCGGCAATATACCTCCACACATAGGTGGTGAGTGTAAGGCTCCGGTGACTTGACCAGTAGGCTGTCGCAGTAACCAGAAAAAAAAATATTGAAGCAGATATAACTACTGAAGGAAAAGTTGGTAATGGAGTTTTTATACCGAAAGTAGCATAATATTCTGGCTATTTATACTTAATACCACTTATTTTTTACAGAAAGAAATTTTCTTTAGTTTTACCATTTGCTATGACAACTAATAGGTCTTAAGGTTACAGTTTCTACAGCATAGTTTTATAATAAAACAAACTTTTATTTTTACGTGGGCACGTATACGGTGCAATGTCAAGATGCAGAAATAAAAAAAAATCTTTTATACAAACTAAACGTGAATACGTTTTGGACATAAATAATATAGTTTGGGAAGAAATTTTGGACAACAACTGACTTACATACAATAATGCGGAACTAAAACTAAAATATTTATACACATTTAGTAAGTTAACGTTGTTAGCTATGGTTATTTTTTTTTTTAAACTAAATTTTGAATTTCAATAATGAATGTATAAGGCTAAATATTTAAGTGCACTTATATCTTTTTGATTAAGATTACAATTTACTGCACAAAAGTTTTAAAATAATATGATATTATTAAATATTACTACATAACACGATGTTTTATATCCTGTAATGATTCAATTTCGTCACGAAAAATGTTTGAGAAATTGTTACATTAATAAATATTACTGCATGTCATGGTGTCTTATGATTTTTTTATCACTTAGTATATCGAGAAAACTTTTCTTAAATTATATACGTGTTATAAATCTTGTTCAATCAATATTTTATAAAAAGTTTTTACATGTATGTTTTTAATAACTCTAATGTTTATTTAATGCTTTTCTTTTATGTATTGAAAAACTGTGATATTAATTTGTATGTACATTACTTATTGTTCCACCATACATTTATTTTTTTTTTCAACTTTCAGGATCGCAAATATTCATATTTCAAACAGTGTTATTTAAATACGTGTGATGTGAGAGTCAAACGGGTAAAAACAAAATAAGAGTATTAATAGTATTATATGATGTATAAATATAATAATATTGATCATTTTTTTTTCTTTCATTGGGAATAAGTAAACTCGTCACTTCGTGGATGTGTAGGACTACGGACTACTAGTGATAAGTTTCACAGTCCTTATTATTTCATGGTAATGTTAAGCTAATATATTGATGTGTTATCTTACATGCCATGTCATATTATTTATTTATGCAGTAATTCAACATGAAAACAAACACAATACTAACGAATCAAGCGTCAAAGATTCCGGAACCCCTGATAGAAGCGAAGCTGCCCCATACATGTGGTATAAAAATATTATCTGACATTAACTGTACCAATAATGTGAGTAGATACGCATATATGTATGCCAAATAAAGACTTACATACTTACTTGTCCCCCCCGCAGCCCCCATTGACTCCAACTCACCCCCACTGCTCCCCCACAAAATAAAGTAAAAACTCGTCATTTTCTCCCATACTTTCACACATTGCAGTTTTCCCCAAAACTCCCTAACAGCCCCTCCCCTAATTTTTTTCGTTAACTCTCTCCGCCAACCACACTAATTTTGGGGAACCTGACAAAGATCATACTGTCTTTTTCGGACCTTTATGTGTATACAGACATGTACGTATCGTATACGGATTAATCTATTATTTTTAATATGCTTCATCATTGAATTACTGAAAGATGGAACTGTATTATCGCCATGATTTATCTCATCGTCACGAAGAAATTTTAAGTCATGATTGATTTATAGAGGGTCGTTGCGCAAAGTGACATTATTATTATATAATCGTGGATTTGCGGTAAAATTTAGGTAAAAGAAATTATGCGAAAGGACAAACGTTACAATATGAGGAAAATCAAAAGATAGAATACTTTTAGATTGATTTTGGTGACTTTCACCCCCTTTGCACCCCCCCCTTTAAAGCGCTCATGGGTGGTTCTTACTGACATAAGTTTGTTTCAAATTTTTTCTTACATTACTAAACCTATTTAGATAAAACTATAAAAAAATATGTAGAAAGTCAGGCGTTACAATACTTTTAGACCGTTTTTAGAGTTTTTCACCCCCGCTAAGATACTTAGGATGGTTTTGGGTGCTTCAACGTAATGCTTATTAATTTTTGGTTTTAAAGAACCTATTGATAAAAAAAGAATTAATACAAANCACTTCTCTTGCATTCGCACGTACATATATATATATATATATATGTGTGTCTGTGTGTGTGTGTGTGTGCGTGCGCATGTATCGGCTATTCAGTACAAAAGAAAACTCGATATCATCGTAATCCCGTCGTAAAGTTATTATCCCTCGTAACATTGACTCTAAAGAGCTGCAGTGCAACATCGAGCCTTTAGCTATTTTCCATTGTAGATAAGAATCCGTTGTATATACATTTAACGAGTTCGGCAGGGTCGTTGCAACTTTAAATCTACGTACAATCATCCTTGTGTACACAGTTAGCAACTATGCGTGAATTACTTGGATTTGGACCGAACAGTTGGTCAAATTTATTTGTTTCGACATTCAAGTAGTCAATGAAACGCAAAAAGTAAGCTACTCTTAAAAAATATGCCCGAAAAATTATTGTTTTTTTTGCATCAACACCATTACCAGAGCTTGTCGGAGATTCGAAATCACGAGGTAAATAAAAAAAAAAATTTGCACCTGAGTTTCCCACCCCCTGTGAGTGCAAATCTCAACTTTTGACCCCAATCCAAAAAATCGTGGATGAGAGAGGACCAAATTCGTATTCTTAACGATATCCCAAGTATAGGTACTCCTCAACGACAAAAACGTGCCACACAAAAGCATTTTCACCCCTTACCCCTCTATCTCATAATTTTTCATAAATATGCACTTGTACATACACGTATAACATTGGGGTATACCCTTGCGTCCGATGCCCATCAGAGTTGGGTGATATCCCTCTCGCCTCGGCGTCCCTCTGTGTCGTACATATAATCGAGACTTATCTGACGAAGGGCGTAAAAACTCAATACATGTATATACTCCTTACTACGTCGGGAGCTGTACTGTTCCAGAGTACAAGTGTTCGTGTCAAAGAAAAAAGTATAGCCACTGTCAGGAGCGTTAGCACGGACTCGCTTTACCGTTTGGGACCGCTATGCTTCCAAAATTGGTTAGCATTCATACTGTAGAGTCACCAGTGTCGGTAATACAACTGTACCTACGTTTTCTCAGTGCACTTGTGTACGTACACACGGCAGGGACTAACGGTATGCCCACCCGTCGCAAACAAGTAACGTGCACACAGAGACTGTCCATGGAAAAATTTATATAATAATTATTAGTGATTTATCAATACCTTTATAGGGTTCAGTATCGGTGCCGTAATAACCCGTTGGTTGTGTAAGTGATTTATGTCACAATTAAATCTAAGAAGGTTTTTTACTATGCCAATGACGATAGCATATATGTGCATAGTAACACAGCAATGCAGAGCTGTTATACGCACCGTCTGTCAGAATGGTTGTAAAATATAAAAAAATTTGTCTTCATTTTCATTTTATTTCTACCAAATGAATGAGCTTTAGCCTTCTTCAGCCACTGTCTGCTACCCCTAAGCTCCACGATATAATTTATTTAATAGTGAAGTATTTAACCGAGTCAAAAGTTGGGGGGTTGGCGCACGAAGCGAGGTATTGTATATAGTCATAAATATATTTTATGCTTTGAATAGATGCATAGAATTGGACGTTGATATGACATTTATATTTCATCAACAAAAATTTATTATACGGTGCAACCATTAAATTATCTACTAAAATTTCATCTTTTTTTTCAAAGCTTATAAACATGTACATGTTGTTACGAAGTGTTATTTTTTCTTTTATATTCAGTGTTACCATTCGTTTGAAATTAAGGTACGTTTGTCAAAGATTGGGGAAAATTTTTTGTACATTTTTTGTCAATTATACAAGGACTTTGTTCGTATAAGGTCCATAAAGCATGTGAATAATCACTAATTTTGTAAGTTTTATACTACTAAAAGGAATTTTAGCTGAAATAATTGCATTAATTTGTTCGGGTGTAATAATTTTTTTATCAGGATGTTAAGTTATTAAAATGTGTGCATGAGGTAGACAACATTCTTAGAATTTGATGGTACAAACGTATGCTAATACTTTACTGAATGTATAGTTTTTAATGATTTTATCCAAAACTGACATAAATTTCAAGTGAAAAAGTCTAACAGTTATATTTGGAATATCAGTTGGTGTCGTATTTTTAGGACATTTAGATTAAGTTCATTTCAATTCTTTTCGTTCAGGATAACATGTTACTGTTTTAAATAAATCTGGTCAACCATATTTTTTCTTTAGAAACAGTGCTTCTTGATAAATTTTTTGCATACATCTTGGACTTCCATGGTATGTAGATGGAAGTATAAACAAATTACCAATTTTTTCCTTTCTCTCCAAATGCCCAGAAATGTTGGAAGCACTATTAATAATTGCGTCTAATAAACCTTGATAACATTCAATTCTTAATTTTTTTTTTATTATATCTTAAATAATTTAAGCGCTTATATTCAATCACGAAGTAAAAATAAATAAGCAATTGTTGTGTCAGCCGTCCCCCATACAATAATGGATTAAAATATATTTTGTTGTGTCTGTAAGACAGCTTGTAGGAATAATATAATACTTAGTTTCTTACTCTTATTTACGTAATTTTTAAAATAAACAGTACTCCATCCTAAATCTCCTGAAGGAAAAAATAATAGAAACACTATGGGAGTGATAAAATAATGTATTGTATTTAAAAATGTTTCCTTAGAACAATTATCGGATAGTTCTTATGGGTATACACAAAGATCGAAGGTTTCTGAAAGTCTAGAGTTTGAAGCTTATAGCAACACATTCTCCCCCACAAAATAAAGTAAAAACTCGTCATTTTCTCCCATACTTTCACACATTGCAGTTTTCCCCAAAACTCCCTAACAGCCCCTCCCCTAATTNAAAAATTTGTCCTTAAATTTTAATATTTTATATACCTTTTCTTTATTGTTCTAATTTCCAACTTATTGTAGATGCAAAACTAAACACATTATTGTAGTACCTGATAAGTATTCTAAAACTTTTACCATAAAGTAACAGTTCTTTTAATTTTAAATGATATTTACTCAACATACTAAGACAAACTTTTCTCTTATGAAAACACGTTGACTTTTTTTTACCTTCTGGACAAACTATTGCTGAATAATACATACACTTATAACTCATGTAACCGTGAAACGCAGGATTTACTAATAAATCATTATTTTTATTTAGAATACCATTCAAAATTTAATTTCAATTTTTATTATTGAAAGTATTATTCATTTATTCATACTTAGATTTTTTTCTTATTTTAGATTCAATTTATATAAAATTTCGTAGTTCTCTTTCAATACCACTATTTTGATAACACATTAACTTAAGCACATCTGTATCTACAGTTCCTGAGAATTTATATTCAATTTAAAATTATTGAAACAGGTACTAAAATATAACACGTTAATAGAATTTTGAACAACAATTATAATCTGTAGATTTATTATGCTCACAAAACTTTGTACTTCAATTGGTGTACCATAAGTTTCTGAGTTAAATAATATTTTAGAATAATTGTCAGAATTGTTACATTTTTGAAATATTCATTCCAAAAAAAAAAATTAACATTAGAGTTTTATTTTTTTTATA
>NW_019379502.1:1617653-1761703 GCF_000648655.2 Copidosoma floridanum | reverse complement strand
TTTTGGGATGACTTTTCCAAATGATTTTCGTAAGATATCATCAATTAAATTTTTTGTCGGATTTTCAAAATCTTATATATCATAACGACTAAAATTAATAATTCCATAAAAAATTAATTTAGGTTCAGATTACTATTTTAATTTTCAATTGTTAAAATATTGTTATTCAAGAAATTAACTATAACGTGAACATCAAATAAGTCTGAGAAGCTTTTGGTTTCAACACTTGTTCCATTTGTCCTCTTCTTTGACATTATGCCAATAAAATTTATTTCAGAATGTTGATTTAAGTGTTTAAAAAAATAAATAAATTATGCCATGAGCAGATTTTATAATTTTTTATTAAATATGTCAATATAAATACAGCATGTACATGAAAATTGAGAATATTAATTTTTATACTCGGTAAGAAATACTAAAAAAAGAACTAATTCTCACATTTGGGACGTTCTTTTACAAACCGAACAGATTTGGACAAAAATTGACCGACACATTTTAGATTTAACTAAAACTTTTTTTGCGGGTTCTATATCGAAAAAAAGTGTAAGAGGATTTTTTTTATTTTCGATATTTTGAAAAATAAACAAGATAGAAAATTCGTGAATTTGATGATTTATCGATAATAGACTATTTTTCAAAAATTGATAACTCTGGTTCTGTTTCAGCTAAAAATTAATTTTTTTTTAAATTTAGAAAGTAAAAAGACAAACTTTAAGAAAGAAGTACTTACAAAACAAATTGTCAAGAAATTCAAATTGTTATTAACAATTTAAATGTATCAAAAACGCTTTGAAAAATGAAGGAGGAGTTATTTTTACTGTGAGAAAAAAATTAATTAATTTAGCGCGGTACGTCACGTCAACACGTGGGTTACATTTTACGGCTCATATTCTTGTTTTACACCGTTTATTTCTTAAATACAAATAATTGTTTCATTTTTTAAATCAAACAACACATTTTATCATCCAAGAAAATGGGAAAAAATAGAAAAAATAAATAAATAAAAGTAAATAAATGAATAATGACACAATATTTTGAATCAAATAGTATAAAATTTTAATGTTAAATATTAATTTGAGCAATGAAAATATTATCTTATATTCCTTAATTATTTGGAATTTCCCACGCACTTTATATATACTGTTGGTAGCTTTGGCAGCACTGACAGGGATTCAATTTTAAGGAGTAGGGGCAGTAGAAGGGAGAAGCAGTAGACTATTATTATGTGAATTAGCTGTGCAGTGACCGTTGTCGCTTACGCATTCAGTGCTCCACGTGCTTCTTAATAGCACCTTTCTAGCATTTAAAATTTTACTGCTTTTAACAGTTTGCACCATCTTGTTCTTTCTCCATTAGTGAAAGTGGCCTTTCGTTGTTTGAGTACAGCAAGAATTTAAAGGCAAATTGTAGATAAAAACATACAACGATGCCTAAAACAGTGATGAAAAAATTATCATCTATAAACGTTCGTACTGATGTACGCCTCAATTTTACAAAGTAAGGTAGAATACTCAACAAAACCTAAAAATTTATCCCCAACAGCACGTTTTACGTGATGTTTAACCGATTTGACCGCTGCTTCCCATATTCTGTCTCAGTGAGGAGCACCCGGAGGGTTAAAGTGCCAACTAGTCTTTAATCGAGAGAATTAGTTAATTATTGAATAAGACTCAACCAGTTCTTGTCAGCGTCTTCTTATTTCTAAAGAGGCCCCAAAAAATTAGTACCACGATCACGGAATAACTCACTACAATGACCTCGTCTGGCGGTAAATCTTTGGAATACGGCGATGAACGCTTCAGCAGAGTAATCCTCTACCACTTCTAAGTGGACGGCTCTAGTAGACATGCTAATGATTACTGCAATATAGCTTTTAGTCGTGCCCTTTCCAAGTGGCTTAGTGCCTAACTGTAAGACTGTTTGCCTACCCTTAAAAATCCAGTACTCCATTCGACATGTATTGAGTGTAAGCTGAGGACCCCTTTGTAATGACAGGAGATGCGCGCGCTAAATCACTAGCTTTGTGAAATGATCATTTGGAAAAGGTACAAATGGATGCTTAGTACCAAAGATTAAGATACTTAACTAAACCGTCCACCAACTCTCTATCTAGCATGAATGGCCTGAGCTTGATTAGGCGACTATTGTGGGGCAAACTAAACGAAATCGAATCATCTAAATTTTGCAAATAAATCTGCTCGGCCTTGAAGTGTTCTGACTGATGCATGAATACAAGGAGATGCTTAGAGTTACGAATTTCGGTTATCGATAAAAACAGGTTACTTTGATTTTTAATTGATTTTTGATTGAAGAAAGGTAATTTAGAATTTACTACTGCTTCCTTGGCAACCTTAAAACGCGTTTTGAAAAGAAATCTGAGACAGAGCGCAGTTACTCTAAGCAACTTCTCTAAGCTGTAATATTCATCGTAAATCTTCTAAACAACATCAGGCAAACTCTAAAAATGAGTCGCAACAGTATCATTGGAGTCTTGATCATTAGTAAAGTTATCCTTTGGTCTGAATTCGGGATAAGAAGGATTTGGCTGATAAAAAATATTGGGACCCTCTCACTAATTTTCGAAACCTAAAAATTGGGAAGGGAGCAGGCCTCTGGAAGCTGCGTCTACGGGATTTAGTTTGCCTCAAACGTGATGCCAGTGAGCTTTGGGCTCTAACTCATGAACTTGACTACAACGATTGGCTACGAAGGTTGGCCAGCGAAATGGATGTGCGCTTAGCCAATGTAGTACGTCTTGTAAATCCGTCAAAAGATGCACTACATTGGCCCTTTTAGACAATGTTTAAATATAGTGATGAGAGCTAATTTGGACAGCAATTGGGCTGCACAAAGTTCCAAACGGGGTATGCTTATCGTTTTAATAGGAGCCACTTTGGATTTGGCCATTTGGAAAACAACGAACACCTTATCATTTTGAGTGTATATTACAACGGCGTACGCAGCTTTGGAAGCATCAGCATACCCGTGTAACACTATTGATTGCACCTGTTGAGTGAAATAATTCCATCGTGGGATCCTAAATTCATTGAGGAAATGAAATTCATTAAACCATGATAACTAATTATGTAATGTACTCCTAGGTAACTTTGTGTCCCAGCTTAACTTCATCAACCACAAGGTTTGCATTAAAATCTTTACAAATACAATAACAGGAGCTAGCATACCAAGAAGATCATGCAATCGAATAATGTCTTTAGTTGGTTCGATTTAACCTTAAATCCAAAACAATCCACAATAGAGTAACAAACAAGTCCTAAAATCTTAGTTACAGGATCGCCAAGGCAGAGAGATGAAGTATCTGCGAGCAATATAGGGGAAATATGTATTAGTAACTCCGACTTATAAGCAACCCACTTATACAAGGTAAATCCACCGGCCGTCATGATGTTTAACAATTGACTCACTTTCTCCTTTGCTACTAGAAGGCAGTGGGCGCCAGAAATAACATCGTCCATATATATTTCCCTTTCCAGTATTGGTGCAGATAGGGGGAACTCGTCCTTATGATCAAAATCTAACTGCTTAATTACTCGAGAGGCTAAGTAAGGGGACGAAGCTAAGCCATTTGTGGCGGTTTTTAATTGATAGTTTACTAATGGAGCAGAGGGATGTGAGTACCAGAGAATGCACTTAAACTTCTGATCTCTGTCATCGACCCAAACTTGTCTAAACATTTTCTCTAGATCAGCGGCAAAGGAATATCAATCGTTTCTCCAGAGGGTGATTAAATCAGACAAGTTTGGCATTAGGTTTTGTCCTATATGTAGCACATTGCTTACTGAACAATCATTCTGAGTCTTAGCTGACCCGTGGAATACCGTTCATAACTTAAAACCGGAATTCGTCATCTTTTTAATCCCATGATGTGGCAGAAACCAACATTCTAAATCGTCCTTGGCCTTGAATGGGGTCATGTGGTGTAGCTCACGGTACTCTTTCAGGAAGGACTTGTAAGCTGAATCTAAGCCAGAATAATTTAAAAGTCTACACTTGAGAGATTTTAATGCTGAAGACTAAATAAATTTAGAGTCAGCTCGAGATCTTGAGAAGGGAGTAGGATCTGTCTTGAACGGTAGCCTGCCCCGCAGCCCTGTGTTCGTTGGCTTGATCGCATGTCATACTTTATGGCCTGTTTTTAACGCAAGGGAGACCGGATGCACTGAAAGCCAGGTAACCTCTATGTGTTAAGCCCGTGGATTCCCTCTTTGTGTACATATTAAAACACGATAGTGAATTTCAGAAGCTGTAGGACTAGGCTCTCGGACATCAGTGCCCTTTATCTCCTTATTCTTAAACATACAAGTAAATATTCAAAGCTCATAGAGGAGACCTTGTGGATAGTTTTCTTATATCTTAGTGCTGTGCGTTTGGCTCTCTCCTACAAGCACTACTCTGGGTACTCAACAAATACTAAACTCGCCAAATACCGCTTACCTTTGGTGATTGATTTTTTGTACGTGGACTAACGTCTTCTGACTCAGCTTCACCCCCAATCTATAAAATGATATAACAAATATCTCATCTCGTTTGTATTTAAATATGATATTTTCATGCATATAATTTTATAACATACAATCGAGTACAACATATTCACGGCTACGCTCACTCCTAGTAAATAAATGTTTGATGATGTATTAGATTTTTTTTAAAGTTGAGTAAATTAATTCAAATTTTTTATTGCTTGAGTGGCAAAAGTACCTTTTTCTTCTCACGAGGGCATAAAAAATTGTATACATACTATGAATGCTAGTAAAAAAACCTCATGTCGTATGTTTGACACTGTTGAGTTTGCCTTTAGAGATAGTATTCTTACATGAGATCTATGAAATTCTGTACTTTCGTCAACTTAGGTACTTAAAAAAGAAGCTATAAAAACTGTAAAAAACTAAAATAAAAATCCACGGGGATAGTAAATTGGCACTCTGATGAATGTTGCACCATGAATGGAAGATCAACTGACTTTTACTTATATACTTAAATTAATTAGATTCATTTTTGGAGCAGCTCACCCTATGTATAGGAACATTAGAAACCCAACTACATGCCCTATTTGCTATGTGAATTTCTCGTAGCAACCTCTGATAGTTTAATAGTTCTAAATGGGGTGAGCTCTTAAAAAAATTATACAGCTCTGTTTACAAATTAGGAAAAAAATCGCATAAGTCATTTCCCTAAATACTTAAAATTAAAGCATGAGTTTGATTGACAGTATTCGTGAAAGTTGCAGATAAGTAAATAAAGAGTTTATACAGTTATATTTTATGAGGATATACTTAGTTATTATATTTTATACATGATAATTTATTTACTTCTTTGTTGCTTATTTAAAAAAAATTTTTTTTCATCGGGTTATCTCGACAGCCTACTGGACTAATCACCATGGCCACCCACTCACTTCCTATGTAAGGAGGTGTATTGGTGCACCTATTTTACCAATCACCTAAGTGATATGATACCTCTTATACTATGAGCACTGTAAGAATATCTCCAGTGATACACCTTGCTAGTTAAACTGGCACTCTCTGCACCTACAACTCCTAGAAAAATGTTGTATTAGTACCAAGCTCGCTTGCGACTGATCCAATACCGCTTGTGCATTATGATATACATAACCACAAAAATACTTGCTGGACTTTAAACATTGATTGCGCTTGCGCAATAGATGACTAAGAGAATTTAACGTATGGGTTTAATTCGTTTTACAATATTACAAGCACTCGTAACATTATTACTATTGCGAATGTATTCATCTAATACAGTTATACAAATTCCTCATATTTTAATCTACAACTTTTACGCATGTAAAAGGTCAAAATAGTGTAAAGTTTCAAGATTTAGGCGAAAAAGGTTAATCGTTCGTATAACTATTAGGCTTCAGTATTCCAACAGCTAACAATATTTTTGCCACTCTGAGCGCTTTAATTGATTTTCTCTTCCCCACAAAATGAACTCACATAGCGAATATGGTCGATAGATCAAACAGCCTCAAAAGCTGTTTTAAAGTTAGTTTTGTAAGGATCAAGAAAATTTTTTTATCAAAGTAGTTGTCAATTATTTTAGCTTATGACTCACACAAACATGTAGTTAACCTTGTATCAAAATTTGAGAAGGACCGGTTTAGCAGTTTTTTTAGATTTTTGCGAACACAGTTATAGTTGTCTTCACATGTATATAACTACACAACTCTTTTATCTTTTAAAATAGATTATCCGCTTGTTTGTAGTTAAAAAGCTATTACTTTTTTATAAAATAAAAGTATATTGTCATAGCACACTCAGGGACCTAGATTTTTTTTAATTCGTGTGCGCTTGTTTATCTACTGGTTTAGGTGTAGATTGCACGCGTTATAGCTAAGATCATTAAGTTTTAATAAGATGATATGATTTGGCATTATTTGCTAACCCTAAACTCTTGTTAAAGTACAGTTAATTTAATATATTCCGGCTTAGTGCTTTAAAAACATAGTTTATACTTGTAGAGAAGACTGTGATTGATAAACAGATTGTTATAAAATTGGTTGTACATAATACTTTTGAAAAATTTCAACGGGATCTTGTAGTTAAATAGGTTTTTTAATTTTTGGGATGACTAGGATCTTAATTGAACGATTACAGAAACTTTTATGCATAATGCAGTTGAGTTCCAAAAAAAAATTTGATGCTAAAAGATAAAAAAGTTTAAACGCGACCGTCTACAAATTTGGTTCATTTGATTATACTAATGATATCAACATTTCTTAATAATTTCAAGCTTGCAGATGATTTTTTTTTTGAGTTATTAATGTTGAAAAAAACACGCTTTTTTATTATTGCAGCTATATTTGCGAGTGAATAATTGGATAATAAACATTACTATGCGTCTCAGTTCATAGATAATTTAATTCTCTACAAATTTTCTATCAATAGTGTGTACCAATTTATGCATCGGAGAGGAGGTATTACAAAAAAGCTGGGAAAAAATACAATTTCTCACTTTACTGCTAATCAAAAAAATAAAGTGAGGTGCTCAATTTTCTCAGAAAGCGTAGGAAATTGTGATGTGCACAGAAATACACCGATTTCTGCATAGAAACTATGTTGAGGTAAAAAAACCATTTTACCTATTTTTTCCCCCAGACGCCTACACTAAGATAAACAAAACTTAAGCTTTCAGACGGTACATCGTAAAGTATCAGAAACCGTGGAAAATATTGAGATACTCTGTGGAAAAGCAATTACTTTGTTTTATGTCCAACTGCATGTAAGAAAGATATTTTGTTTATCAGGAAAAAAAATGCCTCCTCTTCAAATGATTTGAAATTTTAGTCCAATTATTCATTCACTTATGATTTTCAAACAACATTTGATATTGTTATTTTAACTTATTTAAAAAAGGTCAATTCTAGATGGCAAGTAACGCAGTTATTATATTTTAACTAAAAAATAACTTATCGCATTCTAATTAAAAGTTATGTTGTGTTATTTTATACATATTTTTATGCCCCATAAATGCTTATTTATTTTGTATACTGTTTAACGAAAAGATAATAAAGTAAACGACAGAGATAGCAGTTTGGTACAGCTGATCTGGATTATTAAAATGGTATCAAAGATTCATTACCACATGGCATGTAAAAAGCTCGCATGATAGTACGTATGTACACAACATAAAAAAGTTGGTTTTGCTGTGGACTCCAAAGATTATGGAGCTTATAGTAGAGACATTCGTATAAACATCTCAATGATTTGTGATTATTAATTGCAGCATTAGTCAGGGCTCCAGAGATTTTGAATCTTTGAATCAGAGCTTTTAATCCCAACGTTGCGTATCAGAGCTTAAAATTAGAAAAAAAATAAGAGGAAAAATATCGAAAACTCTGTACCTAAACCACAATACTTGTCATGGATTTTTTAAATGCAAAATCAATTATTTTTCTGCTTTTATTTAGTTTCCCTTTATTATCTTAAGAACTATTGATTATAAAAAAAAAAATTCGTACCAAAGTTGTTTAAAAAACAATTTTGTATGCAGATTACGTATTAAAAAAAATCCAAAACTTAATTTTCATTGTTTAAGCAAAAAAAAAGCCGAAAAAATGAAAAAATGCATCATGTTAAATTAGTTAAAATCTAACATTAGTGTAGTTAACATTTAACGCCAAGTTCAATCGTAAAATTTTAAAATGGAAACCTATTGCAACATGGATAATTGAAAATTTTGATTCCCTATAAAATTAGCAGACCACGAAGAATCAAGATCTAGTTTATTGGAATCGGTAGGTACTAATAATATGTTAAATTTCTCATAATTTTAGATTTTTAAATAAGCAAACGAAAATGTTATGAAACAAAAACTTATAACTGAGAACCAGACATTGTGCGCATTTTACGGCAATTGACTACGGGACGCGAGTGTCACTATATGCACGTACAGAAGCTTGATGCGCGTCTAAATACGGTCTGTTGGAGTTTCAGACTTTCAGCCAGATCTTTCATTCCACAACAACTATACATAAATGAAACTATCTACGAAGACGTGCTTTTACCGATTCCCATATAATTTTTTCGAGGAATTTTTAATGGTACTCTCTATTTTGCTGTATCTACGTGCAAAGTGTTTTTTTCTTTAATGCATATTACTTACAGGGAATGCCACGCGTTTTTTTGCTACTAGCAATCGTGAACTTTATGCAAACAATGAATTTCACATAAACATAATGTTAAAATAGAAAAAAATTCCTGATTTACCATGTATCATGATGCATTGTAAGTTTTTTGGTCATTATGAATTTTTTGTTTATTTAAACAAAAAATTCATAAAATCAGTTTTTGCAATTTCTTAACACCTGATCTCCATGAAAAACTATCTTATAAACAACCTTACTACCCAAAATTTTTTTCTATAATCAGTAGTTTTCAAGATATTAAAGATTAACTAAAAAAAGCAGAAAAATAATTGATTTGGTATTATTCCTCATTTGAAAAAATTTTTTTTCAAGTGGAAACTTCTTTAGCGGCCAGTGTGCACTTTTCGGAATGGGTGAGAATTGTTAAACTCGTGTTAGGACCCGTGATCTGATCGGAAATTTGTAAGGTGAAGGAAGAGTAGACCACTCGTGTGGTGTAAGAAAGGAAATAATACCTCCCTCTCTTTCTACTACACAGTGAAAATGTGCTGTTTCGTTTAAGGAGGTTGGAGCGAAAAACAAATTTCTTACGAGAGTTTTAAAAACAGTGTAAGGTGCTTGTTTTCATTACGTTAATAGCATTAAGACTTAAGGAACCGTAATGTCACAGTTTATAAAAAATAATAGCAAACTTAGGATCTTACACACAGGCTCTTATGAGAAAGTCATTGTGGCATTTGCATTTTCACCAATAAGTTAGAAAGTAGTCTTACAAATCTTTTAAAAAATTAGTGTCTTATTGTCAATAACAATTAAAATAGCATACCCAAATTGGAGGAAGCCTGCAATCATGGTTTGAAAAATTATTTTATTAAAAGTTGAAACAAAATTCTATTGGTATATTGATATACAACAGACGAGAAACAAAACATTGTGCATCAATTTAATTTTAAAGTATTCATTTTTTGTTTTCTCGCCTATTAGTAATCTAATATGCTGGACGATATAGAATACCTTGCATGATTCATCAAGAATAATAAAAAAAAATACTAGTTTTTAATTTAAACCAACGTTTGAGGCTGACTGTACCACTCTAACCTCATTAATAGCTCAGTCAACGAAGCTCATAGCTCAGTCAACGAGGCTCCTATCTCCTCGATAATGAAGTTTTTCGTTACGACGCATCTTTATTTTAATATAAATGGTAAAAAATTTGCTGATTATGAAATTCTTTATCCACAGTTTATGTTGGTGAAGCATCATTTTTTAATAAAATAATTTCTGTAAAAGATAAATTTTTCTTACTTTCTGCACAATACCTTCTTTCCAGTGCATTTTTTGCTATATATGCCTTTAGGTTTATTTGTTTCTCTTGTAACTACCTACAAAATGGCGCATTCAAAAGACGCTACATTTTTTTGTTTATTAATAAATTGCGTTTAAAGTCGAATAAGTTATTTTTTGCACATTAAATATCCCAAACACATATGTATCTACGGACTTAAAATTTCAGAATATATTGCTATCACTAATACAAGTAAGTATACTTAATTTTAAAACAATCAGATTCCAACTTTTTGATTAACTAACGACCGAAATTTTTGAAAAAGCTTAGTTGCGTAATACGCCAAAGTTTCTCGTACCATCTAATCATGAACAAACCTTGCTAAAAAATTTGACAAACTATTACCACATCATATCCCGTTAGAGATTAAAAGAAAAAAAAAAAAATTTTTACCGATTTGATAACGATTTCTTTGTCTATATTGGTTAATAACAGATGTTAGATACCATATAACTTTTCTTATTGTAAATATTGAGGATTCACTGTTGCACATTTCAAAAGCTGATCTTTTTTTTAACGAATTTAAAGCAAAAAATTTTTACTCTAGGACCTTCTGGAGCCGAAAAAGTTTTTTTATTTTAAAAAAAATTCGTGACAGCATATTTAACGTTGTTGAATCCTGATACTATGTGAAGTTTAAGTTTAATAGTTGTATTTTGATGAAAAAATATTAGTTTCTTATTGTTATTTTAAGTATGAGAAAACAAACGTAAAGTTTACCTTGTGGTAGTAGAGTATGCCGACAGGCATACAACGCTGGAGTGGGGGAGAGCAGCGCTCGGCAATTGACTCCGCTACTGAACTGAACTTTCACGCTGTAAATCGGACATGCTCGTAAAACCTCATGTATCTTACCTTTCATACCACCTATGAAAATCTTTTTGTATGTGATTTGGGGTAGCTTGATGAGATGTACAGGAATATGTAATTAATTTTCTTATAACAATTAAAATTCATCAGTCGTGTAAGGATCTATGGTATTATGTTCGTTAATACCTGGCCTAAAGCATTAATACCGTTGTTTTAGAGTACGGATAAAATATTTGTACTAAAAAATCTGTTATACGCAAAAATCCTTAATTTATACTTAAAATAAAAAATTATCTATGCTATTCTAACCATAACTTATTATCTATAACATTGTGCGACAAAAAGCCATCATAATGTAATAACACTTATGTCCAAAAAGACTAAAAAATCGTGCTCCAAAAATTTGACGGAAGGTCTGTGAGCGCGCCGAATAGTCCGAGATATACAGTTATGTATGCCTAACTGCTACAGTATAGAAAATCACCAACTGCCGCTGCCATAAAGGCTCCCCCTTTTCGGCGCTAGCAAGGCGTTCGCGTACAGTGTGCAGATATTTTTTTATAAAAAATAAATGTATGTAACTTCATTGTGTGCAAATTGAAGCAATTTTAATCTGTAAGAAAATATCAGCTTTTAAACTATGCAAAAGCAAATTCTTCATATTTACAATTTAAAAAGTTAAATCGTTTTTAACGTCTGTCATAAACCAATATGGGCAAAGAAATCATTGTAATATCGGTAAAAGTTAGTTTTTTTTTTTTTTAATTTCAGCGGAATATTGAATTTGAATAGTTTTTTGAATTTTCAAGGCAGGTTTATTCAAAATTAGACGGTACCAGAATCGTTGGCGCATCATGCAACTAAGCTCTTTCAAAAATTTCTATTGGTTATTAATCAAAAAGTTGAAAACCGATTTTTCTGAAATTTGGTACATTGACGTATATTAGTGATAGCAATATATCTTAAAAATTTCAAGCCCGTAGATACTTATGTGTTTAAAATATCAAATGAAAAAAAAAAACTCTTATGACTTTAAACGCAATTTAATAATTCAGAAGAAAACGTAACGACTCCTAACTACCACTATTTTGAAGGTAATTATAAGGGGAAAAAAACCTAAAAAACTCAGTGAAAATAAGATATTCTGCAAAAAGTAAAAAAAATTCATTTTTTTCCAGAAATTATTAAATTAAAAAATGTTGCTTCACCAACTTAAACTGTGGAGGACGAAATTCGTAATCCTAGAACTGTTTTACGATTCATTCGAAAATAAATATGCATCGCAACAAAAACATAAGATCATCTTGCTTCCTTAACTGAGATATAAATGGCAGAGGGTTCTTGTGCAAGTATGCATGTGTATTTGTGCTACAACGACTGTAGTAAAGTCTGCTAGGCGCATCCGCACGAAAAAAAAATCAAGCAAATAAATTAAGAATACCATTTATAATTTTATTGCAGTTGGATTCTGCATAAAACGCATGAATTTGTACAGTAACACTGTGAATTTTAAATGTTTATAGTATAAGATGAGTCGAAGCGAGTATAAATGTAATGCTAGCTTATACAGTATGAGCATTATACGCATTCCTCGTAGAGCCCATGCGCAAAGTATTTGATGTGTAACTGTCTACTCAAACTGTGTACTCATACTGATTTTCGGTTCAAGCCATGCATGTCAGATACAAACTCTTAAGGAATTCTATATGATTTATCACATTGACATTTTTAATAATCTTGCTAAGTATATGATTCTATTTTTGAAGTGAAAACATTTTGAGGTGTGCTGGGCACTTTTTTGGATAAGTAAATTATTGCATCAATAAGCAAAATTATAGATAATTGAATTGAATTAGAGCACAGTTTATTAATGCCGATGATAAAATATTCGAATACCAAAAGAGAGGGGTAGATAGAGAGAATGAGGGCCTGACATGTTAATGATTAATTATGTTAACCCTGCATACGAAAATGACTCTTTTTTAAACGCAACATGTTTATGTTTTCTTCTTTTTTTTTAAATTATCATATAGTGCTATAGATCCAGCTCCTTCTAGGAGCACTGCTAACTCCACTAACGTGTCAAAAGTATTGTCTATAAAAAATATTTCCTCACCATTTAAAAATGCCCACGTTAAGAAACAAAAAAATCAAACTACTAATTAGCTGGATTAGCAGGGTGTCAGGTTAGTCAAAAATTCCATTTTAGCATTAATTGATGGTTTTGTAAGAAGGTAAACAGAGTTCTGGGCCACCCCACATGTACATGTAGGTACTAGGCCACCCCACCTATAGGTACTAGGCCACCTCACCCACATAGTTACTAGGCCACCCTCTGGCCTCGCTCCGACATCACATATACAGATAATAGTCCCCCCCCCTTGCCTGTTCTCGTTCCCACGTGGCTACGAACACAGGCTGTTCGAAATGTAATTTTAGAAATTTTTAGATTTCAAAATTATTTTTATTCCATTGTTATTTCCATTTTTATTTTTTTATTTTTATTTATTTTTATTTTTATTTCAAAATAAAAAATTCTTCCCCCCCCCTAAGATTTGAACCTAGATCTTCAGGGTGGTAGACAGGTATGCTACCGACTGTGCTATCGGAAAATTGGAAGCTACCTGTATTAATACATATATGCTAGTAAGATGGTACCACACTGTCTTATTGACATAAAGTGTAGATGTGTTAAAGATAATTTGAAGATGTCTTTAAGATCATCTGGCATTGCCTTAAAAATGACTTGACAATAACTAAAAATATGACTTGAAACATAGCTGAAAATAGACTTAAAAATAACTTAAACATGTCTCTTATACTGTCAACACCTATAAGAAGTTTTACGTTATTATAATGTTTATTTTGTGGCAAGCTTGATAAGAGTCCCAACCAAACGATCTTATCCGTGAGGTACAACCATCAAATCTTACCTCTCCAAAAGAAGCGTAGCCAAATATTTTAGTTCACCTATTGAATGCTAGATGGTGTTCGTAAATTATAAAAATATTAACTAGAATGACTAAAAAGCAATGTTTACATCTATTTCATGGACTCAGGCAAATCTAGGAGAAACTTTTTGTACAGTCTAACGATATAATGTGCACAATTTGCCTTTTACGCCCCATTATGATGAGGGTAAACAGTGGCCAGTTTGATTTTATCAGTCGGAGAATAGCTCAAATCTGTAATATCACAAACCTTGAATTTAAATCTCTTCAACCATTGTTTTCTCAATGAGACAAATACATGCACTTTTCATGTATTGTGTAGGTGTTCTCGAAGAATTTTTCCTACAGTATAGTACGGGAAATTTCCCAACTCCCACGGTATACCATAGAAACAGCGTTCTAACCATAAATGTTTTCTTTTGTATTTGTCTGTGAGTCGTTACTATGAAAATGGCTCTTTAAAGAGAAACACCATCAGAATAAAGTGATAGTATAGCTTATTCCTTAAGAACTAAGTCGTCGACAGGCTGCTTGAAATCTTGCATATCAACTATGTAATCCATTAACTGCTTATAACCTTCTCACTATCATATTTTTGGAAACTTTTCACCCCAATGAATCAGTATTTTTGATTACTTTTTTCTGATTTTTTTTGCTGTTCAGTCCACTTCACGTAATAATCAATGAACTTTTTATACTCTGTGTATTTTCTATTGTACTCTTTCTTTTTTGCCCTCTGACCTTGTTCCATGACGGTTGATAGATAAATAATATAAGCAGAGTTATGCATCAGCTTTTATAGCTTTACTTCTCACTACCATGATATGTAATCTATTAATCACAATTGCTTATAACCTTCACGTTGAGTAAATAATGATGTATTTGTCGAAAACTTTTCTGTTAAATTCTCAAACCAAGATTTCTTTTCATCCTTGGTAGAAAGAGTTTGATCCTTAACGTCGCTGATTAATTTGCTAATAGTCGGCTTATGCGACATGTCTTGAAAAATAAAATTTTTAACATAATTCACACTTTTTATCTTTCTCCTTTGATTCTTTTTCCACCCATTTCTCTGCGTGTCTCTTCTCAAATTTTTTCCGTTGTCATTTATTATCTTCTTTTTCTTTGCTCTGCTGACCTTTCTCCATGGAGGTCGAAAGACAAATTATGTTAGTGGAACCATGAGCATAGTTTTTAAAGCTTTATATGAGTTTCTTAACGTCTCCACTCATTGGACTGTATTGAACAATACGATCGTGTAGAATTAAGCAGTAGGCTGATTCGTGAAAAAATTAGCGTGAGATCAAACTTCAAACGCACATTTACTGGAGCATTTTTCAATGACTTATTTTTCTTAGAGCAATTAATTACAATCAAAGGTACGACGTTCATAAAATCATATCTGTTTAGAAAAGGTGCGGGATCTTTACTATAATATGAATTCTGAAAATGAGCATATATGTATATCATTCAATAGTGCATACTGATTGTTCGTCATATCGAAATTGAGATCATTATAAGGATAATATTGTGAATTTAAATAGAGTCTCACACTTTTTATGTACAGTAATTGAACTTACTAGCACTAGTAGCTCTCTAATTCTTTCGGTTTGTTTGGAAAACCAGTATAATGTAGCGTGGCTTTTCCAGCTGATTGGACGTCTTCACTGTCTGGATGTGCTTCGATGTGGTGGGCAAGAGTGAATATTCATAGAGCTCCCAAGTACGGCAGCTTATAGATATCAATTTGTCTTTTTGCAAATAATTAAGCAGACGAATTTTCTGAGAATCTGACGTCACTACATAGGGCATAAGCTATTCGAGCTTCAGTATTACTATTTAAACTCTTCCCAAGTCGGTAGTTCATTAGAATTTGCGGCAGGATTTGCATATTAAAGAACTACATTTAAATTATTTCTCGATCTCGTTAGTATAAGTTCGTGTGTTACATTGACCACAATCTTCCGATGATCTTCAGCAAAACCTAAAATCATGCTGAGGGAAATCAAGACATTAAAGTAGCTAACCTCCGTTAGACATAAAGCTTGAGTTCCCTTCCAACCTACATTCTGACTCAATACGTCTTGATCTGGACTAAGTGTTAACCAATTTTTCGTAAGAGTTGTTAGACCCACATTTATACACTTATCTATTTCAATAGCGCTCATTTCATACCTAATTTTTTCAAATAGGTGGCAGATGGCATTATTTATCAGCTCAGTATTCGTAGTTGCTGTATTTCCATCAGCCTAATTAATTTTCCGTAAATGTGTAACGAGCTGCGAGATGGTAGCAGACATACATCCTGATGTTGAATTGATGTACGGATTTCATCGCTGTTACCGTAAGTTGCAGATGTGTATGGCTGATCAGCATGAATCTCATAATGTGCTATAGACTTATCAAAGTTGACAGGAGACTAAATGCTTAGACTTTCTTCTATGTTTTACGTAACAAAACAAAAATATGCAAGTTAGTCTCCACCACGGCCTTTTATTTTTAATCCTAAACTTTTTAGAAACCAAATGTTTCAACGTGTTAGTTGTCTTTGACGGAATGACAGTTTGACTGTTCGCTGTCGACTGACTGTCAGAGCACATATTGAACTACTTATACAGCTTTTATTGTTGTATACGATCCCCATTATGATGAAGGTTTTATATGTAACCTCACGGTTATGACTTTTCTGAAATTGACTAAATTAGGGTCCTGATCAACAATGTATAGTTGTATATAGTCGATAATGCGTCCAACAATTGGTAAATAGATAATTTGTGATGGTACTTCGATGATTTCATAGCCTGGTGGTACAGCTAGAAAGAATTCATGTATGGTGTATACTTTTTCTCCGCTTATACAGGTTCCAGTAGTGATATTATATTCAACTTTCAGTGCGTCAACTTTTAGAATAGCTACAGGTAAATCTGAGCTGTAGATTGTACTATCTTTAAGGACACGTTTAGAGAAACCTGAAAGATGGCCTATAGAATCTTTCGGTTTAAAATCAATTGTATGATTACAAGTGATGACGCTACGAAGTGTATTATTTATTGTTAGGCTTGACGTCAACAGTTATATTGTTGGACTGTAATACGTCCACTAAAAATGACTCGATATCTTAAATTTCGTAGCTGTCTGTTAGAAAAACGACGACTTCATCAGCTACGTGAAATTTATTATTACCTTCGTCAATATTTAGAATCGAATTAATTGTTAGAAGTTCTACGAAGCCAAGAACGCAGTTATGCTTCGATGATAACTCGATAGGTGGAAAATATTGTGGTTCCAATACAGAAGAAGTTCCAGACAAACTTAGTGTCAATGTTTCTTCCATGACCTCTCAAAAGCGAATGAATGATTTTACGCTGTGACATTACCTTGTATACTTTTTGAGAGAAGTTTTAAGCACAATTTACCACAATTACGAGAATCATAATCTTGATATTTGACATAGTTATCTTGATATTGGCAACTCCCAAGTATAGCACTAAATCTATGGGTGACTGTTGATCACCAACAATGTCAAAAATAACAACATCATTATCGCGTTTTTGATACGCCACCCAGTGTGTTCCAGGACCATCTTTATCATCAAGATTATCTATGGAAATTAAATACAACGACCTATGGTGGTACTGTCAAATTTTGTGTCTATTGAAAATCAAAACGACGTTTTGGCCGTTTTGACAATGTCCCGGCCGTCAGTAAGTATGAAAATCTATGAGAAATAAAGAATTCTTTACGATAAAAATTTTGGTGAGTACAATAATCGCCAACTAAGCGAAGTGTGTAAAATATCTCTGACTCTTGCGAAAGGGATGTAAAATTATAATGTAGTTAGAGTTTTATGTTTAGTTGCTATTATACCTTTCACATACACAAATAACATAGTATATGCACTTAATGCAATCAAATAAGAATCGCAAGCAGTTTCTTGTGAGACGCACATAATCAGTTAATATTTTCCTAATACTGAAAATGACAGGGGCCCTCAAATCGTGTGAATCAAGTTAGTTTCCTTTTTTAATTGACTTAACGAGAGACTTATAACAATTTTTTAATTTTTCTGTATCTTGTTGTCTATTAATGTTATTATTGACGTAATGTATATTTAACATTTCGGAAAAAAGGCCCTTTTTTTAATTAAGTTCTGTGTCTAAAATGTTTATTTTATCAAAATTGAAGTTATGTGTTAATTCAATGCTTTGTTGTTATGGTACAGATGTATCATTTTTTTCTCTATGTCTGTATTATGCCGTTCTTAATTTTACAGTTTTCAATGTTTGACCAACACAACATTAGTTGCGATCCGCACATGGTATGTGGTAAATGACATTATTTTTATCAAGTAGCTTGGTTGCATTTTTTTCAAGTGAAAAGATCGAATTGAATTTATTGTTGAAAGTGTTTCCAAGACTAATGTAAAGCTTCTTACAATAATATTCAATAGGACCGTGCAAGTGGTGAATGTACGGTTATAATAATATGAGTTCATAATTATTATTATTTCTATTGTGATTGTCAACCATACTCATGTTTTTTAAGGTATTTATTCTATTTTTAAAAATTTTGTCAATAAACTCTTGAGGATAGTTGTTAGCTAGTAAAAATTTATTGATTAGTTCTAAATTATTGTTATGGAATTGAGTGTCTGCTATTTTAATGAAAAAGTCTACAAATGTGTAAATGATAACTATTTTATGTTGTATTGGATAGTGGAAGAGAAAATTAAAGTATCAGCCTAAATGTATGGATTTTTGGTACCAATTAGTTAGTACTGTGTTATTATGTTGAATGATAATTTTTAAATCTAAGAAACTAATCTTGTCGTTATTACATGTCTTAACAGTAAATTGTAATTCTGGACAATAGCTACTAAAAATCTTTTTAGTATAGTTGATATATTTAATAGGCACACAAGTAACGATATCATTCACATACAGTACATACAGTGGAACATCAAGACATAACTTCTCTAAGCATGAAATTTCAAGCAAATGCATTACAAGTTTGAAGATTTATTTGACGACGATGACCTGGAGTGAACGAGAATTATTTAAGGGCGATTAAAAAATTGTGTTAAAAGGAAACGGATATTTGACTGTCAATGTGATTAAAATCCTTATATTATTAATCGGAACTCTTGTGTAAACATTTTTTGGAACTGCATATTATTAATAAATTATGAAATGAAAAAAAAAAAAAAAAAAACAATAACACACAGCACCAGACTACAGGGCCTGCTTATTGGAGAGCCAAAAACTTGTTTATAAAATTTGTTGTTGAAATCTAAAAAAGTCGAATTCAAAATTCAAGATACGCCTGTGCTAAATTCATTGAGTGAAACATTGATTTTACATTTCAAGAATTTCTAAAAATGTTTTATTGCATTTTCGATTATGGTTTAACTAGTATTAGTAAATAAACTGACAACATCTAGACTAATAATAGTGTCACCATGTGAAATAATAATATCTTTAAATTTACTTTTTATTTATCACCATTTTGACTTGCTAACAACTATCCTCAAAAATATATTGAAAAATTATACAACAAAAAAATGCCATAGAAATAATAATAAATTTAAACTAATCTTATCATTACCGTATATTTCATACTTGCACGGTCCTATTAAATATTATTGTAAGATTTTTACTTGAAAAAGATGCAACCAAGCTACTTGATAAAAATAATGTCATTTACCACATACCATGTGCGGATCGCAACTAATGTTGTGTTGGTCAAACATTGAAAACTGTAAAATTAAGAACGGCATAATACAGACATAGAGAAAAAAAGGATACATCTGTACCATCGCAACAAAGCATTAAATTAACACATAACTTCAATTTTGATAAAATAAAAATTTCAGACACAGAACAAAATTACAAAAAAGGCCTTTTTTCCGAAATGTTAAATATACATTACGTCAATAATGATATTAATAGACAACAAGATATAGAGAAATAAAAAAATTGTTATAAGTCTCTCGTTAAGTCAATTTAAAAATGAGACTAACTTGATGTACATGATTTGAGGGCCCTTGTCCTTTTTAGTACTAGGATTGCATGAACTGCTTCAGTGCGTCTCACAAAAAACTGCTTGTGATTCTTATTTGATTGTATTACGTGCGTATACTATGTCATTTGTGTATGTGAAAGGTATAATAGCAACTAAACTGGAAACTCTGACTACATTATGATCTTACATCCCTTTTGTAAGAGTCAGAGGTATGTTACACACTTCACTCAATTAGCGTTTATTGTACTTACCAAAATTTTTATTGTAAAGAATTTTTTATTACTCAAAGATTTTTATACCTACTGAGGGCCGGGACATTGTCAAAACGGCTAAAACGTCGTTTTGTTTTTTAACAAATAAGAAATTTGACAGTAGCACTATTGGACGTTGTTTTAAATTATTTACTAACTGTTATTGGACGTCTTATATTATTAACTATATCAGTTTTACAATAACAAGGTCCATCAACTGGTAAGTCATTTTGCACGAAAACCCCACAAAAATCAGGTATTTTAGCTTGTTCGCATACTTTAATAAATCAATATTCATCGAAGCTCTAGTGGGTAGTCCTACTTTCAACTTTTTTTTAAACCTTTTCCAGCATATGGCTTCAAGTAGACACTTAATCCAGTTTTGTATGGTTGAAGTTTTAGACCTACCCCAAGTGCAATGGCCTCCATAGTTTTAATGTGTCTTTGGCTTCCTTGGAGTTGCTGTTAAACAGCCTTACTTGCACTTATACTTTTTAATATTCCAGCTACACCGTTTCTTAGTGCACCGGTTGCACTCAAGCCAGCAAATAAGAGTATTAGTGATGGAGCACCACCAGTTCGAGCAGGGAGAGGTAAGATACGTGGTATTCTCACATTTTTCTTACCACCTGTTCTTTTAACTGCGCAACGTGCTCTCTTTAAAGCTGAAGCAATACCCTTGTGTGCATCTTTGCTACTTACTTTCCGCAATGCAGCCTTAATGACTGTACTCACAACAGTGCACAGTCTTTTCTTACTTTTCACACCCATACCTATAGGGTCTGAAATACCCGGTGATGCCAGAGACCCAAGACTTTTCTTAGGCGCTCCCAGCTAGCCGTTCAAGCGCAGAACAACTCTACTCTCTCTCCAAGCAGGTAGGCAAGGGTAGGGTAGACCCTCTCCCAGTCCTTCAACTTAAGCCCCGCCCACTTCCCACAACTTAAATACATTCTTCAATTCCCCTACAACATAACTGACATTATCCTGCTTTTTGCAAGCTATGTCGTCAAAAATCATAATAAAGTTGGGTAGTGCATCATCTGGAGATACTACTGCTTTATGTTCACTAAATGCAAAAAATTGTATGTCATCCATGGGCTCCAGCAGCTCTTTCAAAAACTTGTACTTTGGCTGATTAAGCGACTCTGAGTGCAAATAGACGTTTTTTAACCTGAGTCCGTTGGGGTCTACAATCAGTACTAGTAGACTGTTTGTCTCACCACAGTTGGATGGAACACATAATATGGCTAGAATACTATCTGCGAGAAATTCACCGTGTCCATTCAAACGCTTTTCCTGTTTCACAACAGCGTCAAATTTTGGAACTTGCAATTTTATAGTTTGCTTTTTGAACTACATGTCTGTACAGTATGATGGCTGGATAACGACTGATTAAATAATTGAATGCACAGTGCTTTTATAACCTATAAATACAGCGCTTTCAGACATCGGCGCTCAGTCGTGTTTGAACCACCAAAGAGTGATGATTATTTATTGCACAAGAGGACGTGGTCTTTTAAATAAAGTTATAAAAACTTTACCTGTAGAAATACACATACCAGGCTACCATGGTATGCATATACTGCAGTATAACGGTCCTGGCACTAAACTTGTCAAACGTCTGGCTAGAGGTGATCAAGAAATAAATCCTCTGGATGCAGCATGCAAGAAACACGATATAGTCTATTCTCAGAATCAAACATCATCGAGGCTAGAAATTCAGCTGACAGAGTCTTAGCAGAAAAAACTTGGCAAAGAGTCAAGGCCAGAGATTCGAGTATTGGGAAAAAAGCAGCTGCTCTAGCTGTTGCAAGTACGATGAAGCTTAAAAGTAAATTAGGTATCAGTGATGTGAGAGACCCAAGACTTTTTTTGGGTGCTTCCAGCTAGCCACGCAAGTGCATAACAACTCTACTCTCTCTCCAAGCAGGTAGGCAAGGGTAGGGGAGACCCTCTCCCCGTCCTTTAACTTAAGCTCCACCTACTTCCCACTACTAAAATACATTTTTCAATGTCCCTACAACATAGCTGACGATGGTCGAGTAGTCTTTTGCTCGTTCTTATAATTTGTTCAAAGACAATTCGATTCCAAGCCAATGCATTTTTTTTTTTTTTTTAAATTGAAAAATCAATTGATACTGTTTCTGCACCACCTAGCAACAAGTATCTTTGCGCTTTTTTTCCAAATAAGGAATAACAAAATTTGTTATATCAAATATTTATTGTTATAAATATCAAATATTTATTGAGCCAGTCATAATGCTAGCATTATCGCATTCCAAACTTGTAATATTGTCAAAAAAATTTCCATTTTCAGTAAAAAAACTTTCGAAAGCTTCAAAAAGTTCTTAAGCACCACACTGTTCTGCAATTAATTGCGTTGACTCATCTAGTAAATTTGAAAAGTGTTGACTTTTTAAAATGGCAAGAACTTGTTGAAACTCGCAAACACTTAAAACATTTTTAAATAAACGGGCACACTTTTCCCTTTTCATGCCCATTTGCTCAACGACCTGCGGTATTTTACAGAACTCCTTTATAAAAGGGATTAAGTGATTCACAAATTAGATAGGCAAGTTATGTTTTGCTACAAAAAGTCCAGTTTCTAATTCAAACTCTTTAACTTGAGTATCTATATCTTCCACTGGCAGAAGAACAGGCAGAATATTTTTTTCTTTCGTGGCTTTTACGTTACTAAAATGTTTTATAGACACACCGTTTTTTACTAAATCTTGCCTGTTGTAGCACGTAATATTAACGTAGCAAAAGAAACAACGAGCTGGTTTTTCAAGGTTTAATGTATCTTGCAAAAGCTAATCTAGAGATAATGGGTCAAGCAACCAAACCAAATCAAAAATAAACTCTTTTTGCTTTTTTCGGTAGGCTGATATCATTGCTCATTTTTAACTTCCGTTCGGAAGCGGTATTAGACGACGTAATAAAAATTGTATGGCTATAATATTGACAAAATAAACTTGAACATTAACGAAACTGATACTAATTCTAAATGGGCATTGACATATCCTTTTAAATGATGACTGTAGTATGCACTGCAAGTCTGACTAGAATGACTAAATCAATAATTCTTTGAATGGAATTGAATGGACACGGTGAATTTCTCCCAGATGGTATTCTAGCCGTATTATGTGTTCCATCCAACTGTGGTGAGACAAACAGTCTACTAGTACTCATTGTAGACTTCAATGGACTCAGGTTTCAGAACGTCTATTTGCACTCAGAGTCGCTTAATCAGCCAAAGTACACTGTAAAAAAACTCTTGTGTATATCTACCACATTGTTAGTAAAATAACAATGTCCGAAATTGTCAAAATACCAACCAAAAAGTACTATACACCAACCATTGCAATTATACTACGTTGGACGTAGGTCTTTTTATTTCCAACGACCGGTGTAGTAAATTTACCATGATGAGCTTAGTAAGTTTACTACTTGTATTGTTTAGTTTTAAAAATCTCGTAGTAATATTACTATGTTGACTGTACAGTTAATGTAGGATTTCATATTTACACAACGATTATTTTCAACTTCAATACGGAAAATAAACATGTATAAATTATTTCTTTATATTCACCTTAAACTTTATTAATAGAAATAAAAGTCGTGTTAACACTATTTGTTGTTTTAGTATTAAGTATCTTGCAAAAGTAAAATACTTTATTATGGCAGACATTACAGTTACTGTAGTAAATTTACTATTCTCATTGTAAATATATCAAGTCCAGAGTAGGTCTCTTCATTTCCAACGCCCATCATAGTATTTCTGCTATTGTTAGTTTTTACAGTATACAAGTTTTTGAAAGAGCTGTTAGAGCCCATGGATGACATACAATTTTTTGCATTTAGTGAACATGAAGCAGTAGTATCTCCAGATGATGCACTACCCAACTTTATCATGATTTTTGATGACATAGCTTGAAAAAAGCAGGATAATGTAAGAGCTTTTTACTGTATGGGAAAACATAAAAATGTGGAGTGTTATTATTTATGCCAGTCATACGATCAAGTACCAAAACACCGTGTGAGAGAATATTAGTCTTTCAGCTCTATTTCGTCAAGATAAGCTGCATTTGAAACATGTACATAATGATCATGTGAACTCCAACATGTCATATATCTAGTTTAAAAATTTCTGCACAAATTGTTGGAATGATGATAAGTATCGTTTCGTTATAATCCATAAGGATAACAAAATGAATTTTGGTCGATACTGCAAAGGTTTTGAGAATTTTGCTACAAATATAGGTCGCACATAGTGTACTACATTTAGTTTACTCTGAGACGTTGAAGTATCAACATGTACGAAGAAGAAATAGATGTTTTTCATCAGCTGATGAAGGCCAGAGAAGCCGTCAAATGGAAATATCAAATTTTGAAATTTGGAAAAGACAAGGTTAAAAAAGTACTTAATGAGACCTTTGAAACTATTACTGATCCTCTCCAGGAAATCATCCCTAAAACGAGGAAAGGAATTAATAATTTTATAATTCCTAATTAGCCACTACCCATCAAACAAATGAAAAAAGAAAATACAACAATGATGATATGATGTTTGAGTCTGCTGTTATTCAAAGTGAGAAAGATGATGATGATGATGATGATGATGATGATGATGATGATGATGATGATGAGGATGATGATGATGATGATGATGATGATGATGATGATGATGATGATGATGATGATGATGTTAAATAAGTGTTACCATTCCACCTCATGGCAATGTGTATTTACAGATAGTTGATAAAAGTAGAAGGGATTTCTAAGATTTGGTTTATGGAGTGCGAAAAGAAGGTGGATCGTACAAGCTTAGTAATTTATTGATAAATTTTAAAAATGATTAAATTAAGATGGGTGAGTTAAGCTTTGTAACGAATGATGGGTTAATGAAGTTACTAGTAAAAAAATATTCTGATAGATCTGGCACGACTAAAGCTGATTCGGAAAAATATTACTTGCTTTTAAATTCTTCAAGTGCTTTAGGAGGAGCTACAACAAAAATAGACCTATCAGAATGCATTATAGTAATAAATTTAATGAAATCATAGCTCTAATGTTTGATCTTATTGTTAGATAAAAAGGTGGATTATTTTCATCTCATTACACAATTGCTAAAATAATGAAGCAAGTAGATGGTGTGCACTGGGACGGTTTAAATGAGCTAGTTGATCGCCTTCAATTACCCAAAGCAGAAAGATCTGCAGCAAATCCTAGCCATGACAATGAGATAATATCGATTACTGAAGAGTTGCGTGAAACAGGGTATATATACTTGAGCTGGCGAGCAGTCATGTTAGTAGCAAAATGAACATCGACGTGTTCGGACGTAAGAATGAAAGCAATAGCTGAGATCTTCCTGGTCCTCCAGGTGTGGGCTATAAACTCACTACAGATGCACAACATGATATTGAACATATAAAATTATGCAATGTTGCAGCAGCTATGCACCAAAATGATGTGGTGAGTCTCAACATTTTTCAGAATGAAATAAAAATTAGTAGAGATGAGCAAGGTTAAAAGCTAAGCAATTGAAGTAAAGTGATTGCAAACAAAATTGCAAATTTGGAGCGGGAAGTAAATACAATAAAAGAGGTATTGTCTCAGATCTCTAATATCACTCCAGAAAATAATAAAAGCGAATGTATAAAGCCAATGATCCAAAGATTTGAGTCTCATTGGCTTACCAGTCGTCAATTAGGATGGATCGTAAGAAAGAAAGGGTTGTGGAAGAGTTTCACAAACCAGCTCATCGTAACTATCCACGTCAAAAATATGATATTAGAGGTTTGGATAAGACATGGCAGGCTGACCTTGTAGAAATAATACCCTATGCTTGTAAAAATAAAGGTCATAGGTACATGTTAACTGTAACAGATATATTTTCAAAGTATGCATGGGCCGCACCTGTAAAGAGACAAGCTGGAAAAGATGTTACAGCAGCAATGAAGTTTGTATTACGAGATGGTCGAATTCCGAGAAATCTGCATACTAACTGGGGTAAATAATTCTATTATACAAGTTTTCAAGACCTCATGCAGCAATATAACATCAATCTCTATTCAACATATAGTAATCTCAAAGCATCGATGTGTGAATGAATCAATCGCACATTGAAAAACAAAATGTAGACAAAGTTTAGTCTTCGTGGAAGTTAGAAATGGCTTGATATCTTATCGAATTTAATTGCAACGTACAACGTTCGCAAGCATTAAACAATTGTTATAAAGCCTGCCATGTAACAGCCGACAATCAAGTTCAAGTTTTACAAAAATTCACGATTAGTGGTGAAATAATAAAAAGGGCAAAGTTCAAAGTTAATGATAAAGTGCCTGTAAGTACAGCTAAAAATACCTTTGAAAAAAGCTACACGCTAAATTGGTTAACTGAAATATTCACAGTTTATTAAGTATTGGAAACCAATCCAGTTACTTATAAAAGATTATGAGATTTACATTTAAAAGATTATGAGGATCAGCCGGTCTCTGGTGGCTTTTACGAAGAAGAGCTTTTAAAATTTAAATATCCAGACATGTATCTAATGGAAAAAGTCATAAAGAACGTGGTAATATGGTTTATGGTAAGTGGTTAGGATTCGATAAATCACATAAAAGTTGGATCAAAAAGTCTGATATTTAAGAAAAAAAGAAAGTGCAGGGAGCCCCGTCCAGTGCTCCATCCTGTGAGGAAGAACCTTTCAGGCATATTCACCTTTGTGAACTTTCTCTTTTTTTATTTGTTTACAAATTTACAAATTCAAACGTAATATCACTATAATATGCAATAAATAAAGTATATTTTTGAATTTTCTCTCTCAACTTATTGTATAAATCATCATTGGCGTCAATTACTTTTGAAACGTGATCTGGAATGAAGACTTGAAATTCATCATTGTTGATGGTCATTACTCTGCATCCAAAGCGGGTATTGTTTTTCTTAGGCTAGGTCACCATGTATTTTCATGTCTTCTCCAGCTACAACAACCTCATTGTTGGGAGGTAGTTATTGTTGAAGATATGGTTCAATGCAGCAAAATCCATTGCACTAAAACAAAAACGAAAAAATATTAGTATACAACATATAAAAGTAAAAAAAATAGTAATTTACCTCAAAGAACTCTTGCTTTCTTGCTTGAACGTGTATACTTCCAGGAAGCAAGTAAGCTCTCTAGCTTGTCAAGTGATAGAATGAGCTCTGATGGAGAAGGCAGTTCTATTTGTAGGTCTTCTTCCTCCTCCATTTCTTCTCCTACCACTTCCCTTCCACTTTTTCGTCATCTAGATAAACGAGTTTATCTAGTAGCTGGTGATCATCATCATTGATAGTGATGTAGCCCTATGGTAGCGTATCTGTACTGTTTGGAAGTAACTGACGTTTATCATCTTGTGGACTGAGAGCTATTTTCTTTGTTGCTCTGTACGGACGATGGGTAGTCTGGAGCGGATGTTTTTTTGCTCGGACATGACTGTAGACTTGGTAAAGAGGCGCTTCCAGTAGTCATCAAAGCCGATTTCGGTCTTCACGACAGCCGTTTTGACACCCTTTGCCTTCTCAATTAACTTTTTGTTTCATACTCGGATGTAATATATCTTGCTTCGTAGTCCAATGAATTCCGTCATAATGTTACCACAAAATTCATCCTTCATCAACCCAATGACTTTCTTATTTACCAGAGGCTGATCAAACTGATTGTTCGGTGTGTAATCTGAAGTGTCAAATCTCTTTATATTATTTCTCATGATTTCGTAGATATTTTGACTGGAAATCTCATACATCAAGCTGTCAGTGTCGGTATACAGCAATTTACACTTATCAAAACGGTGTTTTATGTACAAGTGATGGAAACCATATTTGAGCGTCTTTGATATATCTAATACACTCTAAAAAATATATATTGATTTTCTCATACTGCGCTCTGTACGTGCAAGCTGTATAGCCACACGATTTTCTGCAAAAATGGAGCGACTGTAAAAGTTTGTTCGACTATAAGTGTTTCTACGCTGTAGGGGCCTTCCCATTTATTAACGAGTCTAACATCTACTCACTTTTGCTCATTCTCTAGAGTTTTACCATACACAGCGTTGACTATAAGTTCGAAGATAAGCTTTTCAAACTCATTTTTACACTGCTTCCTCTTTTCCGTTTTCATATCAACGTATAGTTTGAGCCATGGACTTTCTCTAAAACGCAAGACTCTATGAACTTTATTGAGCACTAGTCCATGAGCAAAAGCCTGCTTCAACGTTCTATGATGTATGACATATCGATCTTTATCATACAAAGTTGATATGCGCTTTTGTTGCTTAGAGTGAGGCGGAGCCATATTTTGGGGACAGAGAGTCAATCCTTGTGTTCATCGTGGATAGCTACTGGACATTTCAGATCTACTTTTAGTATGTCGCCATATCCATCATATGGTATATTGAGGAAGTTTGACTCTATATCAACCCATTGGAAGTCTCCTTTTGGTATCGGCTGCATCATTACGCATCCATACAAGTTGTTTGCATCAAAGTACATGAGGCATTTGTCTTCGACTTCTGGATTGTAATCCTCCATATACTCATTGTTGGCTTTGGCATTGCGGTTACAGCACTGGCTTACACCTCTTCTAATGCTTTTCTCCTCAAACAATAGCATATCTATGTCCGTAAGCAGCTCTAATTCAACTTGGGAAAACTTTGGCATGGCGTTTAACGTTAGACCGGGCGTGGTGTAATAATGTGCAGGATCTAACTCGTATGGTGCCAAGCATGTGGAGTGAAAGTTCTCAAATCCGTCTGCCAATAGCAAAACGTCGATCTTTAAGTACAGATCAGAGTACTCTCCGAGCGTTTGAATTTCAAATGTTCTCCAAACATTCTGCGCATTCTCATAGTCTGCATTGAAAATTCCACTATCGTTTAATTTGCAGTGAAATTTCGCTGTAGTTGGCAGCTCTTTTTCTCTCAGCTTCTCCAGAGAACTCACACAGTCGTAAGGAAATACACCCTTTATCAGTGACAGCTTTGTCTGCTCCTCACTATGTACGCGTTGAAGTTCACTGCTAGTGATGTCACACTTATCCAGATATGATGCCAAGTTTTCCAAGGAGGAGAGTATGAATTGAAACGAATCAATAAATCAGAAATTGATGTCACTGCCTTTTATGTACTACGTGAATGAAGTCTACTTCTCCTTATTCTCAGCTATAAGACTGAGACGTCCCTCAAAATCTTCACTGGTGGCCAACTCTTTGATGATAAAGTGCGAGTCGTAGCTGGTGAGATTGTGGAATATCTCTCGAATAAATCTTAGATTCTGATAATTGACGTTGCAACTTTTGTGTGTAGCACCTCTCAATTTTTCGGTCAGATAACAATGATTTCGCACTTTCTTTTCATTTTTTCCAAACGAACCACCACAAAAATGACAAGCTTTCGCTTGTCTGAACTCATTCTCTTCTCTTTGAGTTAACATCATGGGTTTGGGATTTTCATATAATTCTTGCAGATATTCTGCGATAACTTTAAGTTGTTGTCAAAGCTACATACTATGTGATAGCGTATACTATAGACCTAATGCTTCTTATATGCGGGTCATTTTTCATAGGCTCAATTAAACACTCAAAGTCCGCATAGATAACGTAAGGGACTTTTTCGGTAGAATTAAAGTTATTGAACTTAAGAATGTTGTTTTCTTCCGTTGGCAGATTTATCTGGCACTTGTTAACACTAGCACAATCAAGTTCATATGTCTTGAGCTTATCTTTACCAAAGAAAAAGTGTAAGCATCTGTCACAAACCCAACACTTTTTTTCTCTCTTAGATATCTGATCTGCCACCAGCCTTGACAAATTTTTTATCCACACCTAATGGTTTTTCAATTCTGGAACATTTTCATCTTTTTTCTCTTCTTGATTATCATCAATGTAAAAATTTTGAACGACAAGTAAATTAACATGACTGTCTTTTTTCAAAGATGTCGTGTGACAAGGTGTAACTGTATTCTTGTCACCGTTTTTCAGCAACATATACACATTTACAGAGACAGCATTTTGTTTCTCAAACTTGCCAACTTGCTTCAAAGTAACTGAAAACTCTATCCCACTAAAAATTAATTTATTTTCATATGGTTTTAAATGTCTAGTTCGATATGAATATCTGTAATTATAATTTAGTTATAGAAATGGAGAATAAGAGCATGTGTATCTCAATTAAAAAAAAATGATTTTAAAAAGGTGGGAGGCTCCAAACCTCGCCCCCTATTTTGTGCAGTCAAACCATCGTTTTTTTTTTTTTTTTTTTTTTTTTTTTTGTTTGATGGAGCGGGGAGGGGAAAATCTTCATAGACACCCCAGACTAATCCGGTGGTAGTGTCGGATTCACCCGGTGTGCCTACCGACTAAAAACTAACCTCCCCGCATGGGGCAGGTCCGTGAGGACCACTTCCCTAGAAGACAAAAGGGCATAAGAGGAGAAAGAAGAAGGAAAATAACGGAGAATTTCGGAGACCGATTCGCTCTCGAGGAGATGAGAGGAGGGGGTACTTACGCATCTTGGCGAAGCTCGAATCTTGGTTTGCGCCGGAATAGAGTTAGAGAAGCTTAAATTTTGTGTTATTGTATGTGTGTGTGTAGATGTGTGAGTCCGCTGGGTATTGTGTATTTTAAAGCGTACTTGTGATTAGTGTAAGTGTTGTATAGGGTTGAGGCCGTAGAGGATACGGCGGACGGTTTGGGTGCTCCTGAGGGGAGCGCACGAATTGAAGTCGCGTTCGTTTCGTCGAGATCATGGAGATGAAGATGATGCATCCGATGGAAGCAAGGGAGATTGAAGACCTAGATTATATGGAGGGTCCTCGGGGTTCTGTGCTAGAGCGCAGGGACATCTTATAAGGTTGAAGCGACCCGGTTGAAGGTTCGCGAGTGCCGCGATAGTGGGGTTAGGGTGGTCCATAATGGAGGCGCGGATTTTAGACGCAAGGACGGGGGCTGCTTGTATTGGAGGGATGATGTTAAACTCCTTGATAATCTGGGTATTCCTGATGTACCACGGAATGCCCAGGACCGACCTTAGAATCTTCATGAAAGGGCCCTGGATGCCCTATAGTCGGTTTCCCTTTGCAGCGCCCCACGTTGGTATCGTGTAGGTGCTATTGCTCTTGATGATGGCGTTGAAGGTGCGCAGCTTGGTCTTCTGGGAGACTGCTTTGTTGTTGAAGAAGGGCTTTAGTTGCACGAAGGCTCCATATGCCTTACTGCGGGTGCTGTTGATGTGCCGAACGTACGTGAGTCGACGGTCTAGCGTTACGCCAAGGTACTTGGCAGAGTAGCTCCAGTCGATTTCTACTCCGTTGACCTTTATCTTCTGCAGTTTCTTCCTTGGATTTTTCCAGGAGACGAGCATGGCTATAGTCTTTGCCTCGTTTACGACCAGTTTCCAAAGACTATACCAGTTATGGAGAGTGACGATGTGCTCGTTTAGAAAGGTGGTGCACCGAGAGTGTTGTTTTGACGTGCAGCTGACCGCGACGTCGTCTGCATAGACGTACGTGTTGATGTTTTCGCGCTGGGACAGGTCGTGGCAAAAAATGTTGAAAAGGGTAGGTGAAAGTTTGGAGCCTTGGGGGACTCTGAAGGTTATTGGACGGGGGTCAGAGAGGGAGTCGCCTACTTTAACGCGGATAAATCTGTCCGAGAGGTAAGATTTGACGGTGCCGATGAGGTAGTGCGAAAAACCTAACTGAATAAGCTTATACAGGAGGCCTTTGAGCCAAACTTTGTCAAAGGCCTGTTGTACATCTAGAAAAGCTATCGCGGTGAAGTTTTTGTTGATGAGGCTATCGGAGAGGTCTTCAGTGACTCTCAGAAGCTGGTGAACTGCCGAATGTCTGGCTCTAAAACCGTACTGCACGTCTGGAAGGATGTTATTTTCCGTGGCATGCTTGTTTAGGTGGGTGAGAATGACGCTTTCAGTGATTTTACTGGGTGATGAGAGTAGGCTAATGGGTCTGTGGCTCGCGGGGTTGCTGAAGGGTTTTCCCGGCTTCAGGAGGCAGATGACCGTAGCCACCTTCCACGCAATTGGAAAATAACGAAGGCGCATCACGGCGTTGGTGATGTTGCAAATCACCGTGATTAATTTTTGAGGGAGGATTTTCAGGACGCTATTGGAGATACCGTCACTGCCAGGGGCTTTTCGAGTTTTTAGGGATCGGATGATGCCTCTGATTTCAAAGGGTGTGCAGTGTTCGAAATCTGGATTGTCAAGGACCTGTTGCTGTACCGTGTGGTTGATCCTCGAGTGTTTCAGCGCTAGTTCTTCAGCGCTATGGTTGGGGGAGCATTGATTTTGCAGCGAATCTGCAAAGATCGCTGCTTTGTCCGAATCTAACGAGTAGAGTTTGTTCCCTTGTTGAAGGGGGGGGGAGGGAAGGCCGTTTGTTGCGGAGTTTTTAAACGACCTTTCAAGCATTTCTTGGGTGGGACTCTGCCTCGGCTATGAATTTGTTAAATTCCTTGTTTCGGGATTTGAAGACTTTGGATTTGACTTCCCTTTCAAGGGAGTTAAGATGAACTTTAAGTTCGGGGGTTCTCCTTTTTTGCCAGAGTTTCTGGACTCTTTTCTTCTCCTTGATGAGACGCAGGAGGTCATGGGGAAGTTTAAGTGTGTGTTGGGGAGCTGTGGTTGTTGTGGTGGCTTCGTGTATGCATCTGTTAAGTTCGTCAGTGAATTCGTCTACTGATATGTCGAGTTTCGTTTGGGACCTGATGGGACAACATTTAAATGGGGAGGATTCGAGGTTATATGTAAGGTGGACCCAGTCTATGCGGCTGGTGGTGACGGGTATGGTGAGAAGGGATCTTGGGATCTCTAGGTAGACTGGGTTATGGTTGCAAGGGAGGTCTGGGGATGTTAGTGGTTCCATGGGGATGGTCAAGTTTTTCGTCAGGAATATGTCTAAGATGTCTGGGTCTTGGTCTGGTGAGCTGGGGTAGTGAATCGGTTCACTCGGAACCTCAATGTTGATGTTGAGGTTGTGCAAGTGTTTGAGGAGTGAACGACCCTTAGGATTTTCGTGTTTGCATCCCCATGATTTGTGCTTAGCATTTAAGTCACCAGCAACTATCGTAGGAATGTTGGAGTCAAACAGTGGGATTATGCATTGGAGGTTTAAATCATCTGTTGTAGGAGAATAGAGGGAGATGATCCTGATGGAGGCAGATGAGGTGGTGTGTTTTTTGATGCCGACTGCTTCGCAGTTGGCAGCGTCCGTACTTATGACTCGATGGCGGATGTCCTTGCGTACAAGGATAGCCACTCCGTCATGTGATTGGTCGCGTCTGTCTCTTCTGTGGATCATGTAGTTGTGTATGTAAAGTTACTTTGTGTTGTCTAGGTGTGTCTCGGTTATGCATGCAACGTCTATGTTTCTGGTCTGAAGTACGTGTACAAGTTCAGTCGTTTTGTGTGTAATGCTGTTTGCGTTCCAATTGAGTAGTGTGAAGTCTCTATCTATCGTGCTACTGTTCTGTTACCCTCTAGTCCGGACACCCTTTGGTGGAGGCGTGTCAGCAGAGTCATTATAGAGTGGAGGATGGTCTCGGTTGTGGGGGGTGTGTTGAGCAGAGGAGTTTGGGGTTGTGCTCTCGTCTGCTGTTGAGAGGATGCCGCGTTTGTGTAAGACATCCCCGGGCGGGTGGTGGACGAGCCATGGGCTGTTGAACGGAGGTTGGGTTTTACAAAAGGGGGAGGAGCGGCAGTACTTTTTTTGGGGGCATGGGCTCCTTTGTGAGGAATTTTGGGGCAACCCCGGTAGAAGGTGCGGTGCTCACCGTTGCAGTTTGCGCAGCGAGGGGTAGCTTGGGTGGTGTCCTTTTTTGGACAGGTTGCGGTGGCGTGGTTTGCGCTGCAGAAACCTCAGACAAAAGCGGCGCGGCAGTAGGAAGCCGTGTGGTTAAATTTCTGGCAGCGATGGTATTGGGAGATGTCGTTCGACTTGCGCTTCTCTTCCACTTGGACGGAAGTTTTTCCGAGTGACCTGAGGTTGTAGATGGCGCGGGAGTTCAGGTCCGACGCATCAAGGTACACGGTGACCAAGGAGCAGGTTCGGTCACCCTTTGTCATGTGGTAGACGCGACGGGTGGAGGGTACTTTGTCCTGGATCATGTCCAAGATTTCTGCTTCCGTGTAGCCAATATTAACTGCACGGATGACGACCACCATTTTACGATCCTCGTGAAGCTGGTGTGTGGTGAACTCGTCGTTTTTCTCATCAAGGTCGTGGACGATACGACGGAAGCTGTCGACGTCATCGGGGTACACGCGAGTACCCTGGGATGGGGTAATAACGCGGCGGACAGGGATTTTCTTCTCGGTGAGGGCTTTGTTGATTTTGGGCCAGAGTCTTTGGTCCAAGATCGTGATGGGAGGCGGGGCCTTTTTTTTGGGGATATTAGCAGTCTCCTGCGTTTCCGCGTGCGCTGGGTCCTCGAGGTGACCGTCGAACGCGTTTTTCCCTGCTTGGGAGGAGCTTGGTGGGGGTTGGGATTCGCGAGACTCTTCAAACTCCAAATCAGAGAGTTCGGAATTAGAGAGTGACACGTTGGTCACTAGTTTTGCACGCCTTCTTTTTGCAGCGGGTTTCTTAACGGTCGAATTTGTGGAGACATTTTCCGCTGGCCTAGGGCTGGGCATGGGAGGGGGCTGCTTTGTTCTTGAAGTGGAGGGATTTAGCAGGTTTAATGGATCGCGGTTTGCAGGTGACGGAGAGATGAAATCCAGAACTTTACCGGGGTGTTTTCTGCTGCGCGGGGGGACTTAACATAAATAGCCGTGGTTATATTGTCCTTCTCCTCGTTGGATTGGACAAATTTAGCAATTTGCCAGTTGGATTTTTCCAGCTGGATAGAGTACTCACTCGTAATCTTCTCGAGGTACTCGTTCCGCTGCCGGAGTTCGGCGAGTTTGGCTGCGATTTTGGCCAGTGTATTGCCACGGGAGAGTGGGCTGCGTTCCCGCTGAGAGTTGTGTTGGTTGATGCGGAGGTCTCGGCTCATAAGCTCGAGGGATCGCTGGTCCATTGGCTGGCTGACTGTCATGTTAGACACTGCGGGGAACTGTGCACTATTGTCACTTGCACTAGCACTGTCACTTGCACCATTTAGCGTGGACATCTCGGAAGATGATGAGTCTGTTTCGTCCAACAGCGCGTCGAAAGAGTTGGTCACATTGACTTAAAATTGTGGATTATCCACAGTGCTCATTTTTTGGCTGTGCCCTAGTGATGGGCTAGCCAATTGGGCCACTTCTGAGGGCGGCGTGTATGCGGGTGTAGAATTTAGCGGAAATGCAGTCGCGCGGTGCGACTAAGTCGCGTTTACGGAAAGAGAAATAGGTAGCCCTGAAAAGGGCCGTTTAGAGAGAACTCAAGTCTGAGTAAGAGCGATGCGTAATGGGCGTGCGCAGAAAGAGTGCATTCGGTACGAGTGCTCGAGCGAGACCAAAACCATCGTATTTTGACTACCCCATTAACATAATTTTTTTGTTTTTTACATACATTTATATTTTATACTTTTTACAAGGGGGTGCATTCAACATTGGAAGACGACGCTTTTAAGAGTTTTCTTTATCTTCACTTCCTTCCACTTACCCCTCTTCATCCGACTCTTCTCCTTCTTCGGTTTCATCGAGGATGGAGAATAAATTAGAAGAAGACTTAAGACCATAGCCACGTGGAAATAAGCACAGGTGAGGGTGGTGGGGTGACCTATTACCTGTATAGATAAGGTTGGAGCGAGGCTAGGGGGTGGCCTAGTAACTATATGGGTGAGGTGGCCTAGTACCTATATAGGTGGGGTGGCCCAGTCCTGGCTCTGTTAACCTACTTTTTGGTGTATTAGATAAGTGTACACATTATGTCAAAGTAAATTGAACGTAGAAACAAAAATTGTGGTGAAATATTTTTTGTTTAGAATTTTGAGAACAAAAGTAAAAAGTATCTTTTTTTATGCGAAGAGTAATGTTATTATTGTGCAAAACTATAATCTTAATCTCCTGTCAGCTAATCTTCTATGAAATGATTAAAGGTTAAAGTAAACCGTAGTTTCATTTTAAAATCAAAAGTGCCTAAAACGTGCAAGTTAAGGTACCTTATTGCGAATACGATTTCGATACGATTCAGGTATTCGCAACAATAACATCTAGCGCGTTGCCTGACGCGACCCGTTTGAGCGGTCAATTATTTTATTTGAACCTGATAAGGACCTCGAAACTTATTTCTGTACGGTCCAAAACGTCGTTCAATAATAAACAGAAGTTAGCAGTATAACCATTTGAGTTCACTGATTATTTATTATGAAAAGTATCAGTACAGGTAATCCGAATATTTGTAAAGTAAAAACTAATTCTATGACTGGCTGCAATTGAGGATCATTTTTTACTGAAGCTGCTTTTAATACTGGTCTTATAATATATTTTGATAATTATTTCATCAGTATGCAAGAAAGATTCTTTTTATTGAAAGCACAACGTTATACTTAAAAAAATTTTGATGCTTTGTTAAAAGATACATTAACTGCATGATAGGTTTTAAGTAGTATTAATTTTGTAACTTTATTCCAATTTTTCTAGAGTAACAGAATTGTTACAGATAACAAAATGTGGAAATTTATTTATTTGTGTTGTGAAAAAGTCAATGGATAGTATAGTAAAGAATGTGGCCCATTTAACTTTTGGATCAAACTGGTCATTTGGTTGAAGTAAATCTTTGGGATTGCAACTTTTACCAATTGAATTTGTCAATACAACCAATCATCAATTTTTCTTTATTTGATATCAAACAACACGGAACGTTAGGGCGTGTTTGATAAAAAAATTTTAAAGTAAATTCACTGTCAAATAAATCAAACATGTCTTACGAGATATGCTAACAATTCTTTTATATAAGATATTAAACGACACAAAACGTTGGAGCAAGGTTTTAGTTCAAAGATTTGGAATCTTCATGATAATAGTATTTAAAAATAAATAAACTGGTAAATTTCTAATACAAGAAATGCAATAAATTTTTCTGTATTAGATATCAAACAGCACAAAATGTTGATGCGAGTGACTGGTCGGATAATTCAGAATCTTTATGATAAAAGTATTAAAAAATGAGTTTGAAAATTGGTAAATAAATTAGGTATTCTTACAAGCTATGCAATAAATTTTTCTATATTAAATATTAAGCAAGACGAAACGTCGGAGCAAGATAGTGTTTAAATTGTTTAGAATCTTTATGATAGGATTATTGAAAAATGAATCAACTGGTAGGTAAATAAATATCTCTTACAAGCTATGCGATCAACTTTTCTATATAAAAAATCTAACGACACTTAACATGGATGTAAAATTTTGATTAAAAGATGTAGAATATTGATGATATAAGTATTTAAAAATGAATGAACTGGTAAATTAATTAGGTATCTCTTGCAAAATATGCAATCAATTTTTCTATATCAGATATCAAACGACAGGAAACGTTGGGCAAGATTTTAGTTAAGAGATTATGAATCTTTATGATAAACGTATGAAACAATGAGTTAACTGGTAGATAAATTAAATATCTCTTACAAAACATACGATTAACTTTACTATATTAGATATCTAACAAGACTAATTGTTGAGATAAGGTTTTGGTTAAAAGATAAGGAATATTAATGATGTAAGTATTTAAAAATAAATTCAGTGGTAAATAAATAAATTATATTCTACAAGAAATGGAATAAATTTTTCTATATTAAATATTAAGCAAGACGAAACGTCGGAGCAAGATAGTGTTTAAATTGTTTAGAATCTTTATGATAGGATTATTGAAAAATGAATCAACTGGTAGGTAAATAAATATCTCTTACAAGCTATGCGATCAACTTTTCTATATAAAAAATCTAACGACACTTAACATGGATGTAAAATTTTGATTAAAAGATGTAGAATATTGATGATATAAGTATTTAAAAATGAATGAACTGGTAAATTAATTAGGTATCTCTTGCAAAATATGCAATCAATTTTTCTATATCAGATATCAAACGACAGGAAACGTTGGGCAAGATTTTAGTTAAGAGATTATGAATCTTTATGATAAACGTATGAAACAATGAGTTAACTGGTAGATAAATTAAATATCTCTTACAAAACATACGATTAACTTTACTATATTAGATATCTAACAAGACTAATTGTTGAGATAAGGTTTTGGTTAAAAGATAAGGAATATTAATGATGTAAGTATTTAAAAATAAATTCAGTGGTAAATAAATAAATTATATTCTACAAGAAATGGAATAAATTTTTCTATATTAGATATTAAACAACACTAATCGTTGAGGCAAGGTTTTGGTTAGAAGATTTAGTATCATTTGGGCTTGAGGCTAGAGGGGGCAAAAAGCGTTGTTAGTATATAATATTTTTGCTTGTATTCTATTGATTATCATATTCAAATAAAAAGAGATGGCGTTAGCTCCTTCTGGCCAGGGAGAAAGGTGAGGGGCTTTGCTATGAATCGATATGAGCAATTATTTGAGGATCGAGCTCTCCACGCTTGACCGCAAAAAGTGTCAGATGATTTCTTCGAATTTGCGATTTCATTGGCCTTTCAAATTTACTTCAAACCATGCTGCGAGTAAGGAGTCAGATCCCAGCTTTGTTTACTGCATACACTGTTCTTTGTAAAAAAAATACTGCAAATCGTTTATACACTATTAAGAATTTTATAATTAGAGTTAATTATTAATATTTTTAATTAATTGTTATTATTTATGTTTACAGTTTATTTCACTTATCAATTGAGTCCGTTGTATTGACTTTTTTAAATAAGGTATGAGAGTTTCAATATTTCATTTTTCATTAATTTTAAACACGCTTTTCACACATCCTTAATCGCAGTAGACTCTATGTTTTCTTTAGTTTTCGAGTCATCAAGTCAAAGCGAATATTTTGGTAGCAGAGAGTGGTTCTGAGTCTAGAGAAGCAAGTTACTTTTAAAAGTTGTCATTTGTCGTTGTTCCGCATTTTGTTCGACTAACTACACCATTGTCTGCTGCAATGGACAAACAATCGCTTTGAAACTTAAATAGACGGTTCGAGTAGCGTGAGAATTTAATGATGCAGTAAACATTTTGAATTTTAGAACATCGTTCGAAGAAGGACGACGAGTAGAAAATCACAGTTGGTTTCACGAATTAGGGGAAGTAAAGCAGCGCTGGTTATCAGCTTTTTCTCTTTGTGTAGATATTCTCTGCTCTAGTCGGCAGGTCCCCACCTCTGCATGAAAATGAGCTTCGGGTGTTTTTCAACCAATTTATCTTGTAGCGGAGAAAGAGGGAGATCATCGAGAGTGGCCTAGGATCGCGGTGCTTATTTCTTCGTCCCACTGTATCCAGCGTTGGCTGTGATCTCTGGTAGCTATATGACGTGGTGGGCAGTGAAGGGGGCCTGTGAGCTTCTTAGGTGACATTGTGTTGCTAGCCAGTTATTCTATCTCACTCGCGTCTCCTTCAGTCTGTTAATATGGAACAAAGGCAAGAACAGTGGTACAGGGCGTAAGTAGCTCTATGTGGTAAGATTTTAAATGCGTTTAACAATTTAAAAAAGAAAGGCAAAGAGAAAATGACAGTGAGACAGACTCATGTGCGTCTATCTAAGCTGGGTGCTAATTTTGCTGGATTTAAATTGAAGCATGAAAGTATACAGACGGATGAATCGATTCCAAGAGATCATAAATATTTTACAAAGGACGTTGTCGGTCTTACCGGCGAAGCTTATGTCGTTTTTGTCAGGGAATTTAATGAATTTTTTGAGGCTTGTCAGAGATCGGTTGCGTCGGGTACATGGCTCGCTGCTATGGAAAGTTCGGTCGGTCAAACTGCATTACCGAGCTTGACGGTTCCATTATTTTTCAGTAAACACAAGGACTGGAAGTCCTTTAAGGTGCTCTTTACCTTACTTATAGTAAATCGAGCTATGTCAAAAGCGTCAAAATTACAACATCTGCTCTCCACTGTTCAAGGTCCGGCCACGCAACGCTTCAAGGGTCTTGAAATAACGGACTCTAATTTTGACGTGGCATGACAAAAGCTTACCCGAAGATATGATAATGCTAAAATTTACTTAGCGATGCACATTAAAATTTTAGTTAATTTATCCACGGTTCAAGCGAGAAATCTATCCAATTTGAATGAATATCTGAAAAACGCAAAGGAATCTGTTCGTACTCTAAAAGATTTGGGTCACCCAGTTCAAGTCTTGTGTGTATTACGCTATACTGTCAGAAAGTTTGACAATAATACGCGCGAGGAATGGTAAATTTCACAGGAGTCAAATCCTAGTTCTCCAACTTGTAACCAGCTTGTTGAGTTCTTGAAGCATCGTATATAAGTACTCGAGCAGGCGAGAACGCTGACTGAAAGCTCTGACTCGTGCAGTGCTTCTCGCTATGGAAAATCTAAAAAGGGAAAAGCGAAACGGGTTTCAGCAAATGCAACGCAATGTGAAGTATCAAGGTCGAGCGTGCCGTGTTTAGTACGCAAGAGTAAGCATCAACTAGGTAGATGCTTTTAGTTTCGTATGATGACGCAGCTTCAGGGCTTTGAGTTCTGTAAAAAGCAGAAACCTTGATTGAATTTCTTGTGAGATTCTCATTTTACAGCACAACTATGTGCCCTTTGCCGTGGACTTTTAGGACTGCTTTTAACTGATCCTAAATACAATGATAGAGATCGGATTGACTGTGTATTGGAAGCCGATGTTTATGTTGAGATCATACTGGAAGGGCTGATTCGAGAGTCGAAAAATACGCCGATTCCACAGAAGACTACATTTGGATGGATTCTAATGGGCTCGGTATCGAGAGTCAACAGTACAAACAAATCAGTACAAGTTTATCATATGTTTGCAGAGCCCTCAACATTGTAGCAGTTGCCAAAATTTTGGTAGATTGCGGAAGTAACGAATGAGACACCATGATCACCGAAAGATGAGTACTACGAACAGCTTTTTTTGTCAACAATTCGTCGCACTAGTAAAAGTAGATACGCGATGCATTTGCCATTTTCTGAGCAGTTGGAGCCTTTGGACTCAAGAAAAATTGCCCTATCATACCTATTGAGCTTGGAGCTACGCCGATTTAAGAATGAGGCCCTCGTGAGGCCTAGAAGTCGTTTATGTTAGAATACCATCACCTGGGATATATAGAAACGTTGCCTCCTGAGAAGTGTGAATTGCCAAGCTACTATATGCCTTATTACGCTGTGTTTCGGTCGGATGGCAATAAAAAATCAGGGTGGTATTCAACATCTTACAGAATTCTAGTGGTTGGTCGATCAACGATTAACTACTGGCAGGCCCAAATTGCCAGCGGACATCGCTGTTGTTATTACTAGATGGAAATTCTGTTAGTACGCCTTTACTACTGACATTATGCAAATGTTTAGATAGATACTGGTGGCTGATAAGGACGCGGATTGGTAGCACTTCCTTTGACGGACAGACGACGCTGAGCAGATTCAGGATTTTTGAGTGGTCATCGTCACATACGATACAGAGTCAGCACCCTATTTGGCTCTCAGAGTCTTGAAGCGGTTGGCTCGAGATAGACGGGTCAAGTTTTTGGGGCCATCACGGGTACTGGAGCACCAGGTGTACATTGATAACATGTTTGGGGTGCTGATGATCTACACACACCGATAGAACGCCGAAACCAGCTCATTGGACTGTTGCAGTTGATTGGAATATCCCTGGGAAAGTGGGCAGCTTGCAAGTCATAGGATTGGACTCAGTTTTGGAATCTGAGGTCTCACTCAAGATTAAAGGGGCAGTTTCGACGCTGGGTCTGCGATGGTGGACGAACACTGATGTCTTTATATTTTGAGGTTACCACCAGTCAGTGGTGAGTCGCCTGTTGTCGTCTCCAAGCGTTCTGTTATTTCTGGTATAGTTCGTCGCTTCAATCAATTGGTGCCGTTGCTGGTGGTGGCAAAGATAGTGCTGTAGGATGTGTGCATCGTGGAGGGTGACTGGAACTCATCACTGGAGGGCGAGTTGCTGGATCGCTGACTGCAGTTCAGGGGAAGTCTAAGCGAGCTTGGGGCCATCCGAATTTCCCACTGGCTCAGTGACGCCAAGTGCTCATCCAGGTGAGCATATACTGCGGCTGCCTACGTCGTGTATCCAAGCGAGTCGGCAATGCTCTTAATGGCAAAAACTAAAATCGCCCCAATTAAAAAGATAACGCTACTAAGACTGAAAGTGTGCGAAGCCGTGCTGCTAGTGAGGCTTGTCTGACGTCTGCTTCCTGGTCTTTAGGTGCAGCTGGAGAGGATGTGCTTCTAATCTGATTCAAAGGTGGTCCTTGACTGGCTGAGATCACATCTCTCCCGATGGCAGACGTTTTTTACGAATTGATTTGGCAAGATCATGGCGGTCTTCCCGGAAGTGAAATGGAGGAACATAAAGTCAGGGGAATGCCTTTTGGACGCGGTGCAGTGGGTCGACGAGGCAGACGAGGAGTCACTTGTGGGTTTGCGTGCACATATTGCCGCTGATAAGCAGATTGATTCTGGTGGCTCGGGCCACAGAGTGTTCTAGATTTGTTGCAGAGGATATAAAAATACCAGAGGATGCTGCAGGTTTTGGTATATTGTACGCGATGGTGAATCAACTCGGGGTGCAGGCATGGGAAACATTCTGCGGAAGCGCTTACGGCGGACAACTATGCTTGAGCCTGCCTGGCCTTCTGCAGAGCCATCCACCTGCACAACTATCTTACGGAGATAGAGAGTCTACAGCATGCAGAGCGGCTTCAGAGACGCAGTACGCTTTCGTGGTTGGAGCCGTTTATCTGCAAAAGCGGCCTTCTGAGAGTGGAAGGAAGGCTTCAAAACTTGGAACTGTTATACGGCGAGCGATTTTCTGCTGAGTGCTGAGGTGCTGTTGCACCGCTTGGTTAAGGACGCTCACATTTTTACGCTGCATGGGGGAGGGGGGGTGCTCATGCAGTTCTTCTTAGAACGCGAGTATTAGATCACTTGCAGGCACCGAGTCGCAGCTGGGGTGATGCGACGCTGCGTAAAGTGTGACAGGTACTCTTGGGCTGGGTAGCAGCAGCAGATGGCTCCATTAACGCCCGAGTAACTGTGGCCGGAAAGGCCTTTTTGGAATCGGTTACATTGATCCAATCCTAGTGCTGTTTTCATAAGCGAGAAGAGCTAGGACCACGAAGGGATGTATAGCTAGGAATTAACAACTAGAGCGGTACATATTGGGGTGGTGTATGATTTGACTACTGCAGATTTTTTAGCCACTCTTTTATGTTTTCTGTTAGTCAGGGGTTGTTACTCTGTAATATTTTCAGATAATGCTACAAGGTTCCGAGGAGCTTCTCGCAAACTTCGAGCCATTTTCGCCGCTTTCTCTACTTAGATAAAGCAGGTAAGATCCTTTCTGGCGCCACGAGGCCTAACATGGAAGTTCATTTTACTGAGGGCACCTCACTTTAGAGGAGCTTAGGAGGTGGGAGTAAAAAGCTTTAAACATCACCTCCATCGATCTTTTGGAAGTGCTCCGTTGAGGTTTGAGGAGATTGACAAGCTATCGAAGAAAATAGCTCACGTCCACTTTATCCGTTGACTGGGAGAGACCAACATAAAAGAGACGCCGCGTGATGTGGGATAGCTGGAGGCTGATCAACAACATTCGCGATTATTTTTGGTCTCGTTGATGGAGGGAAGTGTTGCAGGACATACAGCAGAGAAATCGATGACCAAACCCCAAGCCGAAAATCAGCTTATATGATGTAGCACTGATCAAGGACAAGCTAAGCCATCCTGTAAAGTGGCCGCTTGCGTGGGTAGAAGCCCCGTTCCCTGGCAAGGACGAGCTGGCTCAAGTAATCGCGTTAAAGACTGCTGACTCCTCTGTTAATCATCCTATAATAAAGCTTATAAGGCTCACCACCGATGGTAGGGCTGAGGAAATTTATCAGAACAATCGAACTGAAAACAGTTAAATGGTAATGGTGTTTGCGACTGTGACAATTATAGTGACTGCGATAGTTGTAATAAGGCGTGGACATGAAATGTGGCCGCTGTCTAAAGTAATAGACAATCTTGTTTTCCTTGGACTGAGACTAAATAAAGACACTTTTGTAATATAAGCTTACTTCGTGATCTTATAATTGAATGTTGTGATAGTAATTGTGTACTTAGAATTTCTTAATACAATTTATCAACTAAAAAGCCACTGGTAGATAAGCATCCTAACATCATTTTGAAATCATTATTTAGACCATATTAATAATAATTTGGGCTAAAAATAACTCGGAGTAAAATGAATTCATTGTTATCAACTGTATTACTACCATAGAAGTCACAAAAGCTATAACGAATCAACGGAGAATGGTGCTGGTGAGGCACAGCAGGGTGGGCGGTAGTGTTCGGGCTGAAGGCTGAAAGGAGCGTTGTATGTATATGATATATAAACCCGTATTCGATTGATAATCATATTTAGATAGGCAGAGATACAGTCAGCTTCTTCTAGCCAGTAAAAAGGGGGCGAGAAGCTATGCTATACATGGATACGAGCAATTATTTGAGGCTCGAGCTCCCCTCACTCGACCACCGAAACGGTCAGATGGTTTCTTTGAATTCGCCATTTCGTTGGCCTTTCAAATTTTCTTCAAGCCGTATTGGGCACTAGCAGCCCCAAACACCGTAGTGTGTTGACATGTAATGACAAACATTTCAGTCAGAAATTTTACGTTTATTTCTGGCACTGCTTAGAACAAAAATTTTCTTACTAAAAACATATTTGTTCTCAATCCATACAGTTTATTTGGCTGTAAAAATCAAAAAAACATATAATTATGCTGAAAAGTACCGTGCGTTCCCTATACAATAAAACAATCGTTGGCCATAAGGAGCGGTTGATTTGCAGTTTCTCCCGTGTAATTTAAAAGGGCCATTTTTTGAAGATGTTAGGATCTTAAACTCCCAACAACTTATTAAAAAAAATTTTTTTTCTTTTACCTCACAACTTTATTAATAGAGCAACAAAGTCCTGGAGCTTAATCTCTACATTTTTTATTGCTACAAAAGTACAAATATACTTTCTTCTTATTTAAAAACCTAAAATTAGATTTTTAAAGATTTAAGATATTACTGTGAGGGTAAAATGTAAAGCTGATCTCTCACGTAATGAATTTTTTATTTGTCGATTTTGAGGCTGCTGTTCCGATCTCAATAAATGTTCTGCGTCAGTTTCTTGAGGCCTAAAATTGTATTCATTAGATACATTCAAATTTTTCCTTCCAATTCACCCTTTTGCGACTTGGCTATTTTCTGTCACTTTGATACGTTCTAATATATTTGTTGGCGAGGTAGTTTGACGTCCGATTGCCCTGAAAAAGACCGGTGAGCTTCTTAAGTAAACTCTTTTCTGACTAAAGTTTACAGCAATTGTGACTGCCTGGATACCTCAGGGTGATCTCTTCTGGCCTGCTGTTGAAGACCCAGACCGATTCGGGGAAAAATTACTAAGTCCGAAGCTTTGGGGCTAGTTGTAGTGCTCTTTCCTAACGTCTCCTGATATAACGTCGAAGACGTTGGTGTCTAAAGCACCTTTTTTTTGCAGACTCAGTTGTTTTGATGATCTAAGGTGGAGAGATTAGCACAGATTGGTTCGTGATGCTTGCCCGTTGGAGACTCTCGTTGGCTCAAGTTTTTTTTCTTCATAGCTTTTAGGTTTGCCCAGCGCAGACCTTGGAGAGAATCGGTGATTCCTGGTTGAATGCTTAGAGTCGAGAGGGTAATATAGGGTCGTTGGTTACTGGGGTTCCCAGCCTTGCGACGAACAACTCTGCTCGTGACGTCTGCCAGTTAATGACTGACTTAGTTTAATAGTGGCCTGCTTTACATAGCCTTTGAGTTGACGAATAGTCTCCAGAAATCGTTGTAAAAATGTATTTGTTGGCAAGGTAATTTAAACTTAGGTGGCCCTTAAAAGGACCAATGAGATTAATGGTTAAGTAGGGAACGCAAATTCTTACATTGGCCCTGAAAAGGGCCAGTGGTAAAACTTCCAGTCATTTCTCATTATTATTCTTGATGATGGAGAGCCAGCTGTGGTTAGCTTGACTCTTACCCTCGGAGTCTCTGTGGATGGAGACCGTACATGAGGGACGTACGCCACTGATCAAAAAATATTTTGTCTTCAGGTTGATCCCTGGATCACCAATCGCTCATCGTTAGTCGGGAAAATGTGGGGATGCCGTTGGGGACACGACCACTGAGAAGGAAGTCGTTATGGCTGCCCATGCCTCTCAGGGCTGTTTTTCCTGGCTTACACTTGTAGTATAAAATTCTCTGATGGAATCAGGCCAGATTGTGGTACAGCCATATAACTCAGAAGGGTGAGAGCAGGACATGCTCTGGCTAGACACGTGTCCAGGTATTCCACCGGAGACGTCATCAGTTATACTACATTTTTTATGGGTGGCACTCGTCAAACCTGGAGGTTCAGGGTGATAGTAGGCCTTTATTACTTACTCAAAGGAGAAGAGCGTCATCGGTAACCGGGATACCCAGCTGCACGACGATCATCTACATTCTCGATGCAGCTCGATGAATTGCCAGTAGACGATTGCATGAATTTACGCGAGGCTCCGGCCTGTTATCTTACTGAACTAAAGTGAAAAGCTGGCGTATTTTTGCCAAATTTTGAGCTTATTCATTGCTATTGTTATTAAATTTTTTAAGATAAAAACCATACTAAAACCATCTAGGAAGTGTCATGAATCAGAGTGCAAAGTTTCAGCAAAATCGGTTTAGTACTTTTCGCGGTTAGCGATTACAACGTTTTTAGTGACTTTGCTTGATATATTAGTAAGATAAGGTGCCCGATCCCAGCTTTTCCCACTGCTTACACTGTTGTTTGTAAAAAATACCACTAATTGTTTATACACTACTAAGAGTTTTATGACTGGAGTTCATTGTTAACATTTCTAATTATTTGTTATTAATTATTTTTGGAGGTTATTCCACTCATTAATTAAATCCGTTATGTTGACTCATTTAAATAAGGTATGAAAGTTTAAATGTTTTATTTTTAACTAATTTTTATCATGCTTCCACGTATTCTTTACCACCGTAGACTCCATAATTTCTCGAGTTTTTAAGACATTGGGTCAAAGCGAACATTTTAAAACATTAAGAGTTTTCATGATAATAGTATTGAAAAACAAAGTATCTGGTCAATAAATTAAGTATATCTTATAAGCTAAGCGATAAATTTTCCTATATTAGAAATCTAACGACACTAAACATAGAGGTGAGGTTTAGGTTAAAAGATTCAAAATATTCATGATGAGAATATTTAAAAGTAAATAAACTTGTGTATGAATTAAATATTTGGAACAATAAATGCGATCAATTTTGTTTCTATTAGATATCAAACGACACAAAACGTTAGGGTGAGGTTGTGGTTAAACGATTTAGATTTTTTNCATGGTTAAATGTATTAAAATCAAAGTATCTTCTAAACGTAACAAACCATTTTTCCCATTTTCTAATCGAATATTTCTTTACCCATGAAAAATAAAACATCAGTTTTTGAAAAAACTAACGTCATAACGTCATGATTCCCCCTTTTCCCCCTTCTTCGCCCCTTTGACTGATACTCCTGAATTTTCAAAAAAAAAAGAAAAAAACATTTATGAAACTGGAAAAAAATGAGGAAAACTCATTTACACTATAAACTTTTAAATATAATTTTCAATTCTTATTATTTGTTCAATGTAAAAGTCATTTATAACATACCATTTAAATTATACTATTTATGCTGCTTTGCGTTTTTTCGTCTTTTATTTCAGTTTATTCTCAAAAATATAAATTAAATCAACTATGATTGTTAAATAAAACCTTTTTAATAAAAATAACTGAAGTTAATAATGGACTAAATTTCTGTTATATAGTATGTGAACTAAAAAAATTTCTTAAAAAACTAGTGGACCCCCGTCTTAGCTTTGCCCAAGACTCACTAAATGGAACACCGTAATGTGTTGAAATGTTATGTGATACGTTTTCAGTTAAAAATTGATCTACTTCTGACACTTCTCAGAACAAACATCTTCTTATTAAAAACATATTAGTTTGGAATCCATACAGTTTATTTGATAAAGTAAAAAGCTGTGAAAAGTGAAAAAAATATAATTATGCTGAAAAGTACCGTGCATTTCTTATGCCATAAAATAATCGTTTGCCCTAAGAGGCCGTTGACTTGCAGTTTCTCCCGTATAATTTATGAACAGGACTATTTTTTAAGGCTGTTAAGATTTAAAACCCACAAAAAATATATACTTGAAAATAATTTTTTTCTTCTATCTCACAACTTTATTACCTTGGCAAAAAAAATCTTAGAGCTTAATCTCTACCTTTTTTATCGCCACAAAAGTACAAATACATATTCTACCCATTAAAAAATCTGGAAGATTCAAGAGATTACTATGAGAGTTATAGTGAAAAGCTGATCCCTCCCTTAAGAAATTCTTCATTTATCGATTTTGATGTTGCGCTCGATAAATTTTCAGTGTGATTTTCTTGAAAGCTAAAGTTATATTTATTAGATGTATTTGAAGTTTTCCTTCCAATTCGACTTCTTGCGACTTTTGGTATGATTAAGACTTTTGTGAGCCCTAAAGACTATTTTTTTCAACTTTATTAGGTTGTTATACATGTGTTGGCAAGATAGTTTGACGTCCGATCACTCTGAAAAGGACCAGTGACCTTCTGAAGTAAACTCTTTCGTGACTAAAATTTCCAGCAAACGTGGTTGCCTCTATATCTCAGGGTGATCTTCTCTGGCCTGTTATTGTAGCACCACACTGATTGAGAGAAAAAATACAACGTTTAGAGCTAGTTGTAGAGCTTTTTCCCAACGTCTCCTGGTATAACGTCCAAGACGTTGGTGTCGAAAGCACCTTCTTTTTTTGCAGACTCAGTTGTTTTGGTGATCTAATGTGGAGAGATTGGTTTGTAATGCTTGCCCGTTGGATCAAGTTTATTTTTCCTTCATAGCTGTTAGATTTTCCCATCGCAGACCTTGGAGAGGATCGGTGATTCTTGGTTAAATGCTTGGAGTCGAGAGGGTATGGTCGTCTAATATATGGTCGTCGGTCACTGGAGTTCACAGCCTTGTGACGAACAACTCCGCTTGTGGCGTGTGCCAGTAAATGACTGACTTGGTTCAATAGTAGCCGGCTTTACATAGTCTTTTAGTCGATGAATCATTTTTGGAAATGGTAGTAAGAATGTATTTATTGGCAAGGTGGCTTAAACTTAGGTGGCCCTTGTAAGAAGCAATGAGATTGATGTTCAAGTAGGGAACGTAAATACTTATAATGGCCTTGAAAAGGGTCAGTGGTGAAATTTCCAGTTGTTTCGTATTATTCTTGATGATGGAGAGCCAGCTGCGGGTAGCTTGACTCGTATCCTTGGAGTCTCCGTGTATAGAGACCGTACTGGAGGGAAGTACGCCGCTGACAAAAAACATCTCGTCTTAAGGTCGTTTTCCGTATAACTAACCGCTCATCATTAGTCGGAAAAACCTTTTCTGTACGTATGCCATTGGGAAGACTACTAAGGAGGCTGTTGTGGCTGCCTATACTCTTTTGGGCTATCTTTTCTAGCTTGCATTTGAAGTAGAATAATCTCTGACGACACCTGGCCGGATGGTTAAACGGCCACAAATCTCTGAAGTGTTGGAGCAGATTGTGCTCAGGCTAGACACGTCTCCTGGTATTCCATTGGAGACATTGACGATCCAACCATCTATTTTTTCGTGGCACTCGGTTATCTTGGCAATCCGGGCCGATTTATTTTGTTTGCCCATTAAAGAAAAGTGTCATTGGTAGCTGGAATGCCCAGCTGCACTACTTACAACTCTGTTTTTGGTGTTCTACCATTGAACGACAACGATAATCGACAACTCGATGGGGCATCTTATAACCATTCTCCACTGTCTTTGATTGCGATTGGCTTCAATTTTATCTTGACGCCACCTAGCGGATCATACTGAACTAAAGAGCAAAGCTAGCGCATTATACCAAAATTTTGAGCTTCTTGATTGCTAATATTATTAACTTTTTTATATCTTGCACGAGTCTTACGCAAATCTCACAGTAGGAAGCACTATTTAGGTAACGTAATCTTGCAAGTACTTATTCAGCTTCATCTTTGTTACTATTAAAAAAGTATTACACAGTTTTCGTTGATAGAATGCATTTCTCCAGAAATACGCGATAGTGTCAGCACTGTCAAACTCTATTTTTCCTATTAAGAGTGCATATCAGATGTTAAAAAAAACTCGAAACAGGAAAAACAGTTTTGAACCAAACACAAGAACTTCGAGATTTTTTAGGATGTATACAATGTCAAATGTTAACCATGGCATGTATAATAGAAAAAAACAATAACCACTCAGAAAGTCCAAATTAAAGACTGTAACAATATTTTGTTAAATTTATTGTTAAGTATAGGCTGTAAGTTATACTTACTGATTGTTATGTTTTTATAATTTTTTTCTTAATTCTGCGAAGGTAGTCGTTGACCTAAATCCCCCCGATATTGATTCATTCTACAATAACAACAATTCAGTTTTACTATTTGTAATTCAAATATTCTTTAAAAAAAATGTTACAATCATTTAATGTAGATGCAAATGCAATCACATCAGGAAACTATAAAAAATCTAAAATAATATATTTTGGCCCACTATTTAGATATCCATGAATATTCACTCCACTTATGGCATTGTTATTGTTTTATTTACAGAAGATAAATACATGGAGTGAAAGAAGAAAGAAAAAAGAACCATTAAAATTCACTATATTGATGTACTGAAAACATGGTTAAATGTATTAAAATCAAAGTATCTTCTAAACGTAACAAACCATTTTTCCCATTTTCTAATCGAATATTTCTTTACCCATGAAAAATAAAACATCAGTTTTTGAAAAAACTAACGTCATAACGTCATGATTCCCCCTTTTCCCCCTTCTTCGCCCCTTTGACTGATACTCCTGAATTTTCAAAAAAAAAAGAAAAAAACATTTATGAAACTGGAAAAAAATGAGGAAAACTCATTTACACTATAAACTTTTAAATATAATTTTCAATTCTTATTATTTGTTCAATGTAAAAGTCATTTATAACATACCATTTAAATTATACTATTTATGCTGCTTTGCGTTTTTTCGTCTTTTATACTTATACAAGCCGTCCTCTATGTCACCACTAACACTATGACATTGAATTCCAAACATAAAATGGGATAGTTTTATAGCAAAAATTTTAGTAAAGTAAGTATCAATAAGATTGAAAACAAAGTTTCGTAAACAAGCTTGATGTGAGGTGCTTCGAAGTTTGTTACTCCAAGTGTTAGTGGTAGAAAAGTTATAAGTTATCAATCTTAAAAAATTTCATAGTAAGACATTGAGTAGAAAATTTTTATGGGCTATCACGTAGGTACATGTTATGCTGTACCGTGTTTCTGTAGCAGACGGTTGTAATTTTTTTTTTTTTTTTTTTTTTCTGTACAAAAGCCTAGCATAAGCCGATGAATTATCCATTTACATTTTAATTTGCATTTTTTTCATAAAACTTTTTAAAGAGCAAATAGTTAGCAGTGACTTGTTATAAAATGTTTTCTTGAATTTAAAAATAGACTACATCAAGTTGTTTAAAGACATACTGCATAAAACACTACAATGTACAAGTTTGTAATCACAACAAAAAATTAAAATGTTACCTCTGGAATAAAAAGTTCGTTTCGTAAAAACGTTGCTCACTCATCAATGATATACATAGTTCCAAATGTCGCTAACATAATAGCATGGTCCTTTTATGTAGGTACGGGTAAAACCAAAACATTGAATAATAATTTTAATAATGGTAGTGAATTATACATTAAAGTCAATAATCTCTTTCATTCTCGAATTTTCTGTATAGCGGAAAATACGATCAGATTTAATAAAAGCTTATCTTCTTTTTTATTCATGCTGTTAGTAGTCAACTTACTAACATGTATTATTTCTGAAACTGATGTTTTGCGATGATAAGATTCTCTATCTATAATTTTTGTATTGTTCCAGTCTAATGTATGAATCAGATATAGTAGTCTAACAAAATATAACTTAGGGAGAGCAAGCATTGACGCATGTGTTAATAAAACTAACTGTTTTTTAGTATAATACCACAACAAACTTTACCTTCAAGTGAGCAAGCCTCATCGATAAGCAACCTCACTGTTTTTCAATATTATTTGTTTATATAATATACAGACAGGGAAGGAGGAACCATACAACTTAAAGGTACTTGTTTAATTACATACACATTGACTGTTAGGAAAGCTAGTAGCTAATAGCTAGCATCGGTGATAAGTGATTGTACTTTTGTGCATGGTAACCTTTCTAAAAAAATACACTTTTGGATGTGTTATACCATTACTGCTTGCTCGCCCGAGGTATATTTTGCTACTAACTATAATAACAAAAAGTTGGATTGCTAGTTGCCAATGCTGGTTTGCCTAAGTGTATTTTTAATTAAAAATAATACTAAAAAGTTGTCGGGTTGATAATTACTAACACTTGTTTGCCCAAGGAAATGTTTGGTTAATAAATAATAATGAGAAACAGTTGGATTTTTAATCGCCAACGTTTGCTCGCCTGAAGAAAGATTTATTAGTTAATAATACTAAAAAACAATACAGTTGTTTGTGCCAATGCTTGCCTATCTCAGTATATATTTAGTTTTTTTTTTACTTTACTAAGAATCAGTTGGGTTTCACATCGCTGATGCTTATTCGTATGAGGGAAAATCTTATAAATAAATAAATTCATTGCTATACATCTTAACTATTTATCACAATCGCTTGCTTACTTAATAAATAGCAAACTGATCAAGTTAAATAATTAATAGTTGAGCAACTTATTGCCACTGCTTGCGGACCTAAAAAATAATTTATTTATTTAATTAATCAACAAGTAGCTAGGCTATTCACTACTACTGCCTGCTCACCTAAAGATTGTTTTATTAATTTTTAAAAACTGAGAAACAGCTAGGCTTTTCTAGTCAGTGTTTGTTTCCCCAGGAATGAATGTAATTATCATTAAGGATGTCATCTTAATTTCAGACGAGCTTCGTTGTGTCACATCAGTGCTCGCTAAGTGCCCAGCACGTCCCCGCCAAGTGCCTGCCAAGTGCTTGGCAAGTACCCGTCGAGTGCCCGCTAAGTGCATGGCAAGTCCCCGCCAAGTAACCGGCAAGTATTAAGCAAGGTGCTGCCAAGTACCCGTAAAGTACCTGCAAAGTGCAAGGCAAGTACCCGCCATGAGCCCGTCAAGACTCAGGCAAATACCCATCAAGTGCCCACCAAGTATCTGATAAGATCCCGCCAAGCGACTGCCAAGTGCCTGGGAAGTGACTACCGAGTGCCCAGCAAGTGACCGGCAAGTACCTGGCAAGACCTCACTAAGTGCCTGCCAAGAGCTCGGCAAGTACCTGCCAAGTGCCTGCCAGGTGCCCAGCAAGTGCCCACAAAGTTTCCGCCAAGTGCCTGCCAAAAGCCAAGCAAGTATTAGGCCAGCGCCCACCAAGTACCAACCAAGTTCCCGCCAAGTGCCTGAGAAGTTCTTACCGGAAGCACGCGAGTGCCCGCCAATGGCCTGGTAAGTACCCCGCAACGTGCTGCCAAGTACACGCCAAGTTCCATCTAAAAGCCTGGAAAGTGCCCGCCAAGTGCACAGCAAGTGTCTGGCAAAATCTCGCCAAGTGCCCGGCAAGTACCCGGCAAGATGCCGCCAAGTACCCACAAAATACCCGCCAAGTGCCCACCAAGTGCCCGTCAAGTGCCCATCAAATGACCGCTAAAATTATGCCCATTGCCCGGCAAATATGCGCCAAGTGCCCGCCAGGTGCTTAGCAAGTGCTTGCCTAGTGCCCACCAAGTGCTCAAGGAATACCTGCCAAGTGCCCGCTAAGTACTCGAGTAGTGATTGCTAAGTGCACGGCATGTCCCCGTCAAGTGCCTGGCAAGTCTCCGCCAAGTGCCTGCCAAGTGCTCGGCATGAACCCGGCAAGTGACCGCTAAGTGCCTGGCAAGTCCTCGCTAAGTACCTTGCAAAAACATGCAAAGTACCCGCCAAGTGCCCAACAAGCGCCCGCCAAAATCTCGCCTAGTGCCTGAAAAATGCCCGCTAAGTGCCCGTCAAGTGCCTGGGAAGTGCCCACCGAGTGCCTAGCAAGTGACTAGCAAGTGCCCGGCAGGTGCCTGGCAAGTACCCGCCAAGTTCCTACTAAGTACCGGCAAGGTTTCTGCCACGTGCCCACCAAGTTCATGCCAAGCACCCGAAAAGTGCCCGCCAAGTGCTGAGCAAGTACCCGGCAAGGTGCCGTCAGGTACCCACCAAGTACACGAAAAGTGCCCGCCAAGGGCCCATCAAATACCCACTAAGAACGCGCCAAGTGCCCGGCAAATACACTCCAAGCGCTCGCCAGGTGCCTATCAAGTGCCCACCTAGTGCCTACCAAGTGCTTGGCAAATACCCGCCAAGTGCCAGCTAAGTACTTGGCAAGTGCCTGCTAAGTGCCTAGCAAGTCCCCGCTATGTGCCCGCCAAGTCCCCGCCAAGTCCCCGCCAAGTCCCCGCCAAGTGCCTGCCAAGTGCTTGGAAAGTACCCGGCGAGTGCCCGCTAAGTGCATGGCAAGTCCCTGCCCAGATCCTTGCAGAAACATGCCAAGTTACCGGAAAGTGCTCGCCAAGTAACTGGCAAGTATTAAGCAAGGTGCCGCCAAGTACCCGCGAAGTACCTGCAAAGTACCCAGCAAGTACCCGCCAAGTGCCTGCCAAGTCTCAGGCAAATACCCATCAAGTGCCCGCCAAGTATCTTATAAGATCCCGCCAAGCGACTGCCAAGTGCCCGGCAAGTGCCCGGAAACTTACCACCGAGTGCCCAGCAAGTGACTGCCAAGTACCTGCAAAGTACCCGCCAAGTGCCCGCTAAGTGTCTGGCACGTATCCACCAAATGCCCGCCACTTGCCTGGCAAGCGCCCGCTAAGTATCCGGCAAGTACCTGGCAGGGTGCCACCAAGTACCTGCCAAGTTCCAGTTAAAAGACTAGAAATTGCCCGCCAAGTAACCAGCTGGTGCCCGGCAAGTGCCCGCCAAGTGCCCTGCAAGTATCCGCCAATTGTCCGACAAGTACCCGCCAAGTTTCCGCCAATGGCATGCTAAGATTCTGCCAAGTGCCCTGCAAGTATCCGCCAATTGTCCGACAAGTACCCGCCAAGTTTCCGCCAATGGCATGCTAAGATTCTGCCAAGTGCCCGCCTGGTGCTCATCAAGTGCTTGGAGAATATTTGCTAAGTTTCTGCTAAGTACTTGGCACGTGCCCGCTAAGTGCCCGCCAAGTGCCCGGCAAGTAGTCGGCAAGTTTTTGTTGAGTACCTGCTAAGTGCCTAGAAAAAGCCTGCAAAGTGCCTCTCAAGTACCCAGCAAGTGCCTGCCAAGTACCTGCCAAGTTTCCGCCAAGCGCCTGGAAAGTGCTTGCCGAGTGCCCGCTAGGTGCCTAGCAAGTGCCTGCCAAGCGCCAGCCAAAAGCTCGACAAATACCTGCCAAGTGTTCGCTAAGAACTCGGAAAGTGCCACAAAAGTGCCTGCCAAGTTTCTGCAGAGTGCCTATTAAGTGCCCTGCAAGTACCTGCTAAGTGCCTGGCAAGTACTTGCCAAGGGCCCGCCAAGTCCCCGGAAAGTACCCGGCAAGTGCCTGCCAAGTACCCGCCAAGTTTCTGCCAAGTGCCCGCTAAGTGCACGCCAAGTACCCGCCAAGTACCCAGTAAGTACCCGCCAAGTATCTATTAAATACTTGCCAATTTCTGAGGCACCCTTGTGGTCAAACTAGAAGACTCTTTGAAATCCCTAAGTACTATGCTCTTAAGCATAATAATTATTTCTGTTGATTATTCTTTATCGTTAGTTGTATGAAGTAAAAAGAGGTAACCTAACAAAGATTCATGTTGATTTAACCACAAAACCACAAAAATTTTAGAGATTTTACGTCGGCTTTGTTAAATATTCATGGTAAGCAATAAGCAGAAAACGCGCTCTCTGCTTTCTTATAAATAAAATATTGACACTCAAAAGCCAAGTAGACAGCATCTTATTATTTGTTAGTAGCAACTGCAGACCGACCCTGATGATAGATTCTTTTTTCTTTAATATGTCCATAACATGCCATCTCTACTTTTCGTATGATTATAAATAATGCTGTTGTCAAATGCATATTATCTTGTGTTTTCTTTCATATTTTACTCGAGTTAATTTGTATCATGAAATCAGACTATTAGCATGATGTTTAAAAAGAGAGCATCAACAAATGAAAAATAATAACCAAAACGATAAAAAAAACTTTATAATACAAAAAAAAGCACAGGCAGTCGTTGGGACTACAATTATAAGTGGAAACTGAAAATAATAAAATAAAAAATCTGTTGCTAAAATAAAAATATCTTCACGATAATGCACTATTGTAGAAGTTAGAACATTTCGCAATGCCAGAGTATTGAGGACGCGTAATAATAATTATACTTAGCAAGTACTTCTTTGGTCAGCTCATGAGTTATAGTGTTATTACTTATTATGTGACAGTATTCAAGTAATCGTGGTTATGGAGTCTTTACACTGTATTACATGAGCACACGCTACATATTTACACTTATATATGTACATGTTAATGAAACATATTCATTTTTTAAGGAGGTTTGGATAGGCTCCCTTTACGGCAGTCCTCCTCTTGCACTCTACAAACTTGAAATTATATGATTGTAACTGCTTATATTTTTGAAAAATGCCTGGCAAGGCTTGATTTTTATTGACAAGCATCTTCCTTTTGTACTAACGTATCTATGAAAATGTTTTTTTTCATCCCAACACATTTAGAATATACCGTAATTTCAATTAAAAGGAAAACTTGACCTTGCTCTCTCGTAAGAGACCGTGTTAAACTGTCAAAATTTTATAATTTTTTTCTCGAAAATTTCCCCTTCTGAAAAATCTAAAAAACTTCATGTGCACTCTTAATATGCTGAAATATAACATACTTTTTTTTGACACGTTTCTCCATTTTCAGCTTCTTCCCCAAACCTCCTTAATACCGCATACTTGATACCATTTAAAATATTGACATTTTGCACTGAATACTTCGTCTAGTAATATCCATAGATTATTATTTTGCGCGTACAAATACAAATTTAACATTTTTTTTACAAACCAAGTAAGTTTTATTTAGAAAAATTATAGGTAGTTTTCACATTTATGATAAAATTAAAATGAAAAACAATGAACTAAATTAAAAATTAATTTAAAATAATTCGTCGATCCATCCATCAATTGTGAAATTGAAACTCCTCATTTCGCGAAGTATCGATACAAAAAGTCTGAAAAAAAGTAAAGAACATAACAGCACAATTACTATCTAAAAGACATAGATAGAACTAATTTTTTTCAAGTTCTTAACATGCGATGCAGTTTTACGTGCTGAAGGTTATTGCGTTGTATTTTACATCATTGCTTATAAGCAAAGATAGGGGTAAGTGTACCTATCTCCGTGGCACGTACTGAAAATTCCAACTTAAATGCACCATAAAAAATGGTATACTTAAATTTTTTGGAATACTTTTTTTTTTTAATCTTACATAATCTCTTACGGAATATTAAAAAAAATTTTATGAAGCTAAAACTGCAGTAGAATATTTTAAAACGAATAAAAACGGTATGCTGGTATTACCGTGGTTGTGTACCTATTACCGCGGATAAGTATAGGGTTATGTTTACGTACGCTCACCGCGGAAATACGTACACAATCAGTTAATGAGCGCGTTGTACCGAATACCGTGGAAAATAATTATTTACTCAAAATATACACAAATATTTCTGTTTGAATTACATCTCCATTAACGTCATTTTAGATTATTAAAATTGAAAAATTATTTTATATGAAACATTTCTTATTTTGACCAAGTAGTCATCAGTTTTTCAAAATCCACGGTAATAGGGTAGAGCATGGAGATAGGTACACTTACCCCTACTTAGATTACCTGGGTAGCTCAGCAACATTTTGCATGCAAATTCGGCAAATTCGCTTTGAATCTTTGGGCTCCCATGACTGCTCGTGGCAGGGTTTTCTGATGACACGCGATGCCTCCAGCTTGATGATGGCGATCTTTGTGGGCTCGTAGGTCCGTTGAAGGCACAGGGTACAAAATTTGACCTCCTCATCCCAATTTTGCTCATGACAGTAGACTACTGCGTTTGTACTAAACTGTAAACAAAAAAAAAGCACGAACAAAAATATTACTTACTTTATATTTAACTTCGATATGCAAAAAAAAAAAAAAAATTAACCTCCATGATCGGGAGAAGTAGTACATGTACTATTAAATACTGTTCGTCAGCTACGCCGGCTTCGTGGGTTTTGTAGCATCTCATAGTTACCGCTTTACCCAATCATGGAGGTTAATCTTTTGTTTTCTCTTTTTTTTTTTTTTTTTTTTGCACATTGAAGAAAAAAATGAAGAGAGAAATTCTTTTGTTCGTGCTGTTTTTGTTTACAGTTAAGTGCGAACGCAACGATCTACTGTTATGAGAAAAATTGGAATGATGAGGCCAAACTTTGTCCCTGGGCGTCCGAAAGACCAACGAGCTTGCAATGATTGCCATCGTCGACCTGGGACATGGAGGCACTATTAGCTATATATTGATAAGAGATTAGATTAGATTAGATTTAGATTTATTAGACTAAGAGCCATAGTCCCAGAATAGTATTGACAAGGTTAGTACATATCAGATAAAGAGATTGATGCATTAGAGCTGCATAGCAGCAAAAATATGTGTCATCATAAACAATGGTGCAGAAAACAAGTATAAAGTAAAGTAAAGTAAAATTAAAATAAAAAGAATAATTGAATGAATTTAAAAATAAACAAAAGAAATTAGACACTGGTAATGAGTACAAGCATTAATCCACTATAGACTGAGGGTGGTGTAGCCGGTTGTCTCGTGATCGAATTAAATCCAATAGTCTGTGTTTGAAGCCGAGTCTAGAGAAACTCATACGGAGTCTAGAGAGAGAGAGAGAGATGTTAAAAAAAAGAGAGAGCAAGAAAGGAAAGTTATATCTATGCTTATAAGCAATGACGTAGAATACGACGCAATTACCTTCAGCATATGAAACTGCATCACCTGTTGAGAACTTTAAAAAATTAGTTATATTGATGTATTGTTAGTAGTAATTGTGCTGGTATTTTCTTAACTTTTTTTCAGACTTTTTGTCTTTGATGCTTCGCCGAATAAGGTGTTTCGATTTAACCATTGATAGATTGATTGATATTTTTAAATTTATTTCCAATGTTGTTGATTGTTTTTCTATTTAATTTTATCATTAATGTAAAAAAAATTAGTGTTTTTTTTAATTAAATTTGCATAGTATGTTAATAAGACATTAAATTAATATTTGTTCGTGCAAAATAACTATCTATACATGTCACTAGATAAATTATTCCACACGAAATTTCAATATTCTCAATATTAATGAAATCCAGTGTGCAGTATTAAATAATTAACACGCTCCACATACAGATATGAGAAAATCCACAAAAAGTATTATGTTTTTGACCCCCGTTCAAATAAAAAAGGGGTATTTTGATCATACTACCATGTACTATAAGAAAAGAATTTTTAAACACGAGTTTTCGTGAGGGTGACACTTTTTTTAAATTTTTATTTTACATTTACCGATTAGTTTTCAAAAATAAAAATGATTGATAAAAGTACGTCTAATTGCTTTTCCTATAACTTTTATTCTAAAGAAGATATTAAAAGTCTTCAGAAACTGATTTGAATGGCTTGACATAAGCTGTAATTAGAGTTCTGTTAAATGACAATCGGTGGCTTTCTGCAAAGATTACCAGCGATTGAAGTGAGACCACAATTTTAAGACCAAACCGTTATTTTATAAGCCTCTGAGTTTTCCAGCATAACTTTTTACAAAAAAATCGTAGAGAACACTATTAAATCTCTAATAAAACGGTTTAATAAAAACCATTATTCGAGCTCTGTAGGATTTGTAATAAGTGGCTTTCTGCAAAAGTTCTTAGTGATTAAAGTGAGGCTATAATTTTAAGTCTAAAATGTCATTTTACACTTTTTTTATTGAACTTAAAAAAAATAAATAGATTAAAAGTTTATAAAACATTAAATTAAAAGATGCAAAATTAGCTGCAATTCAGACAAACAAATAGTCAATGTTTCTTTTAGTATAAAATATTTTTATTTCTCTCTGAAAATTATATCTTTAAGACTTTTTAAGCATTTTACATGAAGTAAATGTTTGAAATATTGGTTACATTTTTATAATTTGCGTTAGTGTGTAAAATAAATTTTTTTTTACTTATTTTTTTTTGTGGTGGTTTGATTCGCTATAATATCTGTGATGAAAATATAGTTTGGATACCCAGAGTTTTTATCCATGAGAATATTTTTTTTCTTTGAAAAAAACTTACCCTTATTGAGTTATTATCAAAAGCTTTTGTCTGATCAAGATAACAATCATCATAAATTACAATAATACATCCCCCGTATTAAACTCATTTACTGATTGAAATGGCGCATTATTATAGTATTATATATTGTAGTATTATGTAATTAATAATAGGACTCAAATTAATACTTATTCCATGCCTTTTAATTTAAGCTTTGAAAAAGTTCTCTACGTTTTTTAAGGCAAAGTTGTATTGAAAAAGTCAGAATCCTATAAAATGACATTTTAGGCTTTAAATTATGGTCTTTATTTAATCGCTAGTAACTTTTGCAGATAGCTACCGATTGCAATTCAAAATATCTAAAGTTGAAGTTTATGATAAATCTATTAATATAAGATTTAATAAGGTTTTCTACGATTATTTTTGACAAAGTTACGTTGGAATTGTTAAAAGCCTTTAAAATGACAGTGTTGGTTTAAAATTATGGCCTCATTTCAATTGCTGGTCACTTTCGCAGAAAGCCACAGACTGTAAATCGACAGTACTCAAATTAAAGCTTATGTTAAGACTTTCCAATGAGTTAAACACTTTTAATAACTTATTTGGAACAAAAGTTATAGTTAAATTAATAAGACGTATCTCCATGGATCATTTTTGTCTTAAAAAATTAATCGATAAATTAAAAAAAGAAAAGCTTAAAGTACTGGAGTTTTTTCCTTTGATTGATTTTACACTGGTCAATTTTTTCAAAATCAAAGCCATTGTGCATGTTTTATGATTGGCGTTTCATTTATTAACAAAAAACTTTGATTCACCATGAATAAGCTGTAGCTGTAACACTATATTATAATGGTATTCATAGTAATGTTATACTATCACTAAGTTATTTGTTGTAGTGTAATCTCAAGTTTAAGAGCTATTAGAGCTCAAGTGGAGCACAGAGTAGTCACAATATGATGATGATGACGACGACGACGACGACGACGATGGTCGTTCTTCTGCAACTCTAGGAGACGGTGTTTATACTTTCAACCCTGGGCTCCAGGTATCTGGGGGACGCTAGCTGACGTGGAATTCGTAATCGGCTACCCTAAAAGTTCCCCGAGAAACTACCGATATCGGTCGTTTTTCTGCAACTCCAGGAGACGGGGTTCATGCTCTCTACCCTGGGCTCCAGGTACCTGGGGGATGCTAGCAGACGTGGTATTCGTTATCGGCTACCCTAAAAACTTCCGAGAAGCTACCGATATCCGTCGTTTTTCTGCAACTCCAGGAGACGGCGTTTATACTCTCTACCCTGGGCTCCAGGTACCTAGGGGATGTTAGGTGTCGTGAAATTCGTAATTGGCTACCCTAATAACTCTCTAGAAACCACAGATATTTGTTGTTTTCCTGCAATACCAGGAGATGGCGTGTATAACTCTCTACCCTGGGATGCAGGTACCTTATTTTTACTATATAAATCGAGTTGTATAGTTATTACTAGTGGATTTGAGGGGATTTTCTTAAGTTTATTGATTTGAATACCTACACCCTATGCTGTGGCACTGCCATATTACTAAGCATGTGTACAATACGGCGAAGATATGTCATACGTGTTTGATTGCAAATGTGGTTATGCTACGACTGACTCTACTATGTCATTATGATACGAAATGTGGGGCATGATGGGCTTTTTCAATTAATTACTTGCTAGAGTCTATTCGCATAAATAAGAATGTTAAATTGTATATTTCCTTAAAATCCGACGAAAAATGTAATAAAAATAACTTCTTCATGATTCAGTTCATATTCTTAAAGATAATTTTTTTATTTTTAAAGTATAATATTTTTGCATAGTTAGCTGCGATTAAACCAAATACTGGGGATTGTGTATTATTATTCTCATAATTTAACTCGGTTTAAAACATCAATTGAACTTGTCAGAGTAGATTTACACCAGGGAAAGAATTTACAATTTTGTTTGATGTCTTAGCTTATAGTTAGCTTTACCTAGATCGTATATTGACTGGGCATTGAAACCAGTACCTATAACGTGGCTACAAGACACATTCAAGTTTCACTGATATGTTTAAGACAATTCGTAAACCATGTCACTACCCTAGGATAAGATAATTTATAAAAAATAAGCATCATAAAATTAAAAAATCGAGCTGTAAGAAAAATCTGACAATGGCGTAACTGTCGAAACAGCTGTCTACGATTAACAAAGACATTGTGAAGCAAAGCAAAAATTTTGAAGTTTTTTATTCATTAAAATACCTTTTGATTCGAAATGCTTTTCCAACGCCCAAGCAAGAACTTAATTAATAGGATTAGTAACGTTACATTTTCAGCCCCGAATCGACGTTTTTACGTCAACGCGTAACCGTCCCAATAAAACGCACTAAAACATGTCCGATCACATACGACACCTAAAACGACAAAACTCTGCGATTCAATACTCCCTCGAATGCCTTGGCTTGGCTCAGCTCTGCCCTTCTGATGTAGACTCCTTACCTAGAGGAGGCCCTGCCGCCGACTGTCCGTTGGAAGGCGGACAGTTCCTGAGGGAAATGACCAGGATGTGAATACTTTACTCTCATACAAATAAATACACGAACACGAATTTCACCTTTAGACTGCTTTTTATTTCATTTACAATACATGAACACTTCTAAAGAATTGACACTACCTCCGGCGCTAACTCGCAATTTCCAGTACACGCATACTTTTGCTCTCATACCCCGCATTCGAACACCTACCTGCACCCACCCGCACACGCTCAAAGTTCCTGCACTCGACCTAGAGAATAGCTCGCTCTGAGATTACGACAACCTGATTCGATCACAAGAGCACTTGGCCATAAGGCAACGCCTTCGATCACGAGCTACCTTATGCATTAACTCGATGACGAGAACACACGCTACACGTTTTTTTGTTGTCTGCAGGGTATCTTACCGGTGGCCTCACCAGCTGATCTGCCAAATCTCAGACGACACTGCGAACGCGCACACTTACTGTTGCAGGAAGTCCTACCATCGGCCTCACCCGTCAGTTTACCGAGTTTCAGACGACGCTGCGAACTTACTTCCACACACCCATACTCTAAGACGTCCTAACCCAATGGTCAGCTGGCCCCTTACCGACTGCCAAGACTCGGACAACGCTTCGCTTTGAATACCCACACACACACTCTCTCGCGCAGTGCTACAGTTTCCCGTCATCTCGGATGCATCAACTCACCCACGATTCAAGCGATCACGCCTGCCAAGCTCTCTTCCCCGACCTGAACGTCTTCTTCTCGAACAAACTAATTCTCGCTCTCTCACTCTCTTAGCAACCTCGCTGACCCCCCACCCGCGTAAACGTCTTAATCTTCTCCTCAACCACGAAGAAAGTCACAGTACCGGCAACCACACACGCTCATCCACACACCCGCTTTTTTACCCTTATCCTCGACACATCCTACACTCGTTTAACTTTACCTCGGTGCCACATACTTTGTTCCTCTCCCTCTCTTCCTCACTAGTGGCTAACTTTACCCCGCACTACGCGGAATACCTCCAGACCACCATCTCCAGGGTAGATGTCAGAGTCGTGTCCTCATGATGTCACCCACTCACCCACTGCCATCCAGCACCTCATAATTGCGTAGTCTCAGGCCTGGCTGTGGATGATGCCTTCCAAAGATTGCCATGAGCTGGTGATGGACGTTGGTTGGATGACGTCTCGATAGCGCACATGCTCTACATTCTTCCCTCTTGAAGGCCCGTCAAGGAGTCCTTTCAGTCTCGCTGCTCGCGTCCTACTCCTCAAATCTCTTCTATCTCTTTCTTTCCCCCTCTTCTCTCATACGACCTAGTTTGCACACGTCTCGTTTTCCCCTTAACTTCACGTATATACACACACTCCCTATATTACCGGCGCATTACAATCTTACCAAAGACACAGTAAAAATACAATCAGTAATTATAATAATCGCTACAAATCGACAACCCATCTATTTTCCCACCAACCTACAGATTCACACGAAAATGTACACGTAGATATACCTACACACATAGTATTAACGTTAACATTACTTATCGTCCTTTAATTACACATTTCTTCTTATTGTTCTCGCTTTTCCCGCTCACACATCTCTTTGCTCGTCTCCCCGGCTGCATGTCTCTGCTGTTCTCTCCTCTTTCTTTGCATGAAATATAACGAAAAACAATTACACGTACACAGGGCATTAAAACGAGCCTAAAACGTCAAATTTTGCATAGAGTCGAGTTTTGATGTTTTTTGGCTCAAAATGAAAAATGCCCCCGTCATATAGTTTAAATGCTAGTAAGGCATATCTCGCAATGTACTATAAAAAAGAGTCTAGTAAAGTTTGATAAGTGTAACAACCATCTTTATTTTAACAAAAAATGCTAACAACTACATTTAGTCCCTACATATATGAAGATTAACTGCTGAAACAAATCAACTGAATCAATCGCAGTGATTAAAAAAGCATGCAGTTGCTGGTTAAATATGGAATCAAAGAAGTGGTACAGAATAAGGGACAACTTATCGCACCACTTAAAGTTAATAAATATTGAACTCCTTAGACGTTGCTATAACGTTGAATTTGATATCTTGGATGAAGAAATGCTAAATTTTGTATGAGAAATCTCACATTCACGTCGCCAAACACATACTAAGAAAATAGATACGCTTATACAGAAGAAAAACAGAGAGAAAATAATTCACCACTTTATCTACCTACAACCAATATTAATAAACAGCTACAGACTACGTCTTCGGCCACTGCAGAATCGGGAAAAAAGCTTTCTTCTTATCCAAAAGCCAAGAGCCAAGAGCTTATCCGAAGTTACCTTCACACAAAATGAGATAAACATTTTAAGTAAAGGTTTGAAGTACTGTCGTAATATTGAAAATTCTAAAGATTTTATCTAGTTTTTCGTAAATGCAGAAATAGCATCGAAAAATATAGATAAAAACGAACTTTAACTTTTTAGATACAAATGCGTTGATGTAATAAATAAACACAAAAATCAGTTCCCAGTTAACAATGGATCAAAATTCAAAAGTATTATTTCTTTAAGAAAAAACTCAAAAATAACGATTGAGTTCTATGTAAAGTAGACGATGGGAACACCATTACGATTTTCAACAAGCATGACTACATTGAAAAGACTGAATGTTTAATACATAATGATAATTTTGAAACTTGAAACTCTGATCCTACAACAAAACTTCAAAAAGATACTAAGTCAGTTTTAAAGAATAGCACGAACATACTTCATGATTATAATGTACATACGTTATCAGTTATAAATCCTGCGGTGCCTGTGCTATATAGCTTACCGAAAATACACAAGGAGGGCATACCAATGAGACCAATAGTATCTTACACTAATGCACCAACTTATCTGCTCGCAAAAGCACTTAATAAGATACCCCCGTTCTTACTCAATTTTAAGCCAAAACATAGCGTTAGAAACACAAGTCAACTTAAAAGTAAACTTAGAGATCTAAAAAAAAAAAAAAAAAAATTTCACATAATGCACGATTAATCTCATTTGATGTTATTAATCCATTTCCTTCCATCCCAACAGACCTTTTAAAAAATATTATAAAGAATCTAGTTGAATAGCTCTTCCTTGTGTGCTGATTTAAAACAAGAAATTATAAAATTGATATCCATTTGCTTAGAACAAAGCTATTTCATGTTCAATAATAAATACTATTCACAACTTAACGGTCTTCCGATAAGCTCTCCTCTCTTCCCCCTTCTTAGTGAGATATTCATATCGCACGTAGAGGACTTTATATTCGATTTAGCCTCCCCCCTCACCAGTAATGTTCTACACTGGTCGAGGTACGTCGACGATGTGTTTTACATTTGGAAGGGTACAGAGAGGACAATGATTAATTTTCTCAACTATATAAATAATTTAGTACCGGGTATAAAGTTTACAGCTGAAATTGAAAACGACAATAATTTAAATTTTCTAGATTTAAAAATTACACGAAAAGACCGTGATTTGTCGTATGAAATTTATAAGAAACCAAATTTCACAGATCCGCTGGTACCGCACGATTCAAAACAATGCATCAATATAAAAATGAGAGTATTTTACTCTTTCGTACATAGATTATTTACAGTACCTTTAACAAAATCTAGTTACGATAAGGAAGTCAACCTATTAAAATGTTTAACAATTAATAATGGCTACCATAAGAACCTAATATATAAGTTAATTTTTAAAATAAACAACAGAATCATTTTAAAATATTTTTATCCAGTCATAACACAAGACAAAAAATTTCACATGTTGAATAATGTACCCATTGTCTCTAAAAAAATTAGTAATTTAAAAAAAAAATATAATGTAAATACATATAAAGTAAATAAACGTAACTCGAAGTCCATTCTATGTAGGAATAAAGAAAAAGCTGGTATTTTACAAAGAAGCGGTGTTTATCAGATTAGTTGTTCCGAATGCAACGCCATAGACAGTGGACAGACAGGACGTACTCTTTCTGAACGTATAAGGAAGCATGAAAAGTCGATTTATAATAATCGCAATGCGACCGGTATTAATAAACATTGTAACTCTAATGCGCATTTTCTAGATGTAAATAATTTAAAGTTGCAACATAACTTACCAAAAAGTTAAAAATTAAATATTTTTGAGACAATAAAAATAGAAATAGTAAAAAAACAAAATAAATTTACAACCAACAATCAAATTAATTTTACTTTATCTCCGATCATAGAAAATGCAATACATATCGTCTCGTACGGTACACGAGCACATGTATACTGTAGAATATACGCTTACTGATGGTCGTAGAACGACAACTACATTTATAACACTTGTACTTGATTTAAGCAAACTGATGTATGTAGACCATTTAGTGTATGTCAAGCATCTGATAATGGCGTAACTGCTGAAACAGCTGTCTGCTATTAATAAAGCTGTATGGCTGTTTGAAATTAAACTCATTGGCCTAGTGGACTGTATGATTTTAAGGGCTAGTCAAAGTTGGATAGAGTACACGGAGGTAGAGGAATTGAAATAAAAGGGTGTTGAAAAAGCACTGCAACGACACTCACTGTTTAATTAACAAACTTAAACAAAGTGTATTTATTAATGAAAAAATTTCACGTTAGAATTAACATCACCGTATAGTACATACCAAAATTAATATAAAAAGATACAGTAGTTATATAAAATATGCACATCTATAATGAATGGCAGCGTGAACAGCTCAAATGGAGCAAACGATGTGGACAGACGTACTGCAGCCAAGAGCAAGTAGTGGTGACAAGCCCAGAAGTCAAAGGTCCTTGAGATTGGCTGCAGCGCAGAGCCAATTAGTGCAGATGTTAATCAGCCTGCGGACATTTTACTGCAGCGCGAAAATATGAAAAAAGTTACTTAAGATCGATGTTACACATGTACAATATGTCTTAGGAGTTATGTAAATTGAACTATAATCATCAGTATCTCACATACTGATGTTCTATATGGTCCCTGAGTTAATGGACGGGATTATAAGGTGTATATCAACAAAAAATCTATGATTATAGAGACTTCTAATAGTATAAAAAGTTAACTCACATATCTTAACTTACTCTAATTATAATAAATCAAATTTGAAATGGTATATCGCTTGTTTAACTTATACACTAACCTTAAGAACCAGACTAAACATTAAGATAAGTTAAAAAAAAGGAAGAGATGATTCTTCTTAGCCCTTATTCTTTGTTTCAAGTTCATCCACTGTTCTCAACAGTATTAATTTAAGAATGGGTCTAGTTAAAGTTGAACTGCCGATATTTATGAGGGCTACTCGAACTAACGATTTTGAATCTTTATGAACATTTATAACTTCACCCAATGGTCACTTGCCTGGTTAAGATGCGTCACTTTTGATAAGGACTAGATCACCAATTTAAATAGGTCGCTGACGAGTGATCCATTTTAATCTAGATTGCAAAGTTATGAGGTATTCAGACAAGAAGAATTAAAAATTAGAAAATCAGCTGCGATTAAGGTGCTCAAATTGGAAGGGTCATTGTTTAAAGGAACTAATGGCATGGAGTTGAGGCAAGCCTCTACCCTGCAAAGAAGAGTAGAGTACTCAATCGTGGTTAGTGTCTGCTCTCCTATTACGCGTTTCAAGTAGTGCTTTGTGGATTTGACCGCCGCCTCCCACGAGCCCCTAAAGTGAGGGGCAGCAGGAGGGTTGAAATGCCATTGAGTGCCCTTGGATAAGAAGCTATCTTTGAAGGAAACAGAATCCTTAAAGGCCTACCACAACCTTTTCAATTCTAAATCAGCTCCCACAAAATTTGTTCCTTGGTCACTATATAAATTGAAGCAATAACCACGACGCGAAACAAAGCGCTAGAAGGTGGCTATGAAAGCTATGGAAGAATAGTCTTCCACGAGTTCAAAATGAACATCACGTGTTACCATGGATATGAATATTGCAATGAACCCATTCAGAGTATCTCAACCTCGCGGGATGATGCGTGAAGAGGGGAGTTCGCCCATTAATTGGATCTGGGATCGCGGGTTAAACCTGTGACAAGAAAGACAATGGGCGATTATGGACCTGACTGCTTATCTCCTTTTCAGTACCTAGTAGCTTTGTCGTAACGTAACAAGAGTTAATTGTATTCCTCCATGCAGGGTAATCCTATGTTGATATTCTACTAATAACATAGTGAAATTATCCCTATCAAACGATACAATCGGGTGCTTAATCTCATAACTTAATGATGAATTACTCAAGTGACCCTCTATTCTGATTAACCTATCAGTCAAAATGGGATTGAGAGAACGCAACCGACTGGCTGGAGGCAAGGGTAGGTTGTTCTCTAGAGGAAGCTCAAGATTCTTGTTAAGCACGATAAACTCGGCCTTTAAATATCGTTGTTAATGTGAATAAAATAAAAAAAATAGAGCATTTTGTAATTCTTGAGTATGGAGACTTGGAGTTGTAGATAACAAGAACTTATGTGATTTAACAAATGGCAATCTTGCTTGTACAAGGGGCCTTGAATTACCGTTTACTACACAACTATCGGATTTAGAGGTTTTAAAGTGTTTATTTTTATGCAGTTGTGGCAGCGATAAAAAAATCTTATACAATAGGCTATGACCCTGACAGTACTCTTCTATTTTGAGCTTCTTCGAGATAGCGTGGTCAGCAACGAGTTTGAACCTTGCCCCTCCGTGTATTGAGCTGTGGTTTAAATACACATTCAGCATATCTGGGTTTTTTGGATCTAGTGGCTCAGCTTCACATGTAGGAAAGACTGCATCGAGTTTATGGAGAAGATCCGGTCCATTTAACCATGTATTATGATTCACTAGCTGCTTAGGCATAACTTACCGAGAAGCAACATCAGGGGGATTTTCTTTCCACGTTACGTAATTCCAGATGGCAGCGGGTACTTACTTGTGGATGTTAGAACACCTGTTGGCCACGAAGACAGGCCAATGTGATGGTAATGATTTAATCTAACATAGTGCGTTTCTGAATTTCGACCATAAATGAATGGAAATGTCGTTGATTAAACTAATTTTACAGAAATTTTTAACAAGTTTAGCTAATAACTGAGCAGCACACGACTCTAATCTAGGGATACTTAGAACCTTAATGGGAGTGACTTTGGTCTTGGCAAGCTGGAGTGATACGTATACAACGTCGTTTCGTATTATTTCTAGATAAATTCTGGCAGCATAGGCGTTCTTAGACGCGTCTGCATATTCATACAACTCAATTTTGTCATCGTTTGACCCTTTAACATAGTTGTTTCATTCGGAGATTTTGCTTAGCCAGTGGACCCAAATTTTCTGGACCGTAGAGGAAAGAATGTCATCCCAAAAAGTTTTTAAAATCCAAAGGGATTGAAACGGAACTTTAACCAATATCACGGTGGGAGATAGCTAACCTAATGGGGCAAAAATTTTGGCTATTTTGGCTGAAAAGGTTCTCCTTGACCATTTTATTGGAGGAGTGCCAGTTTCAATACAGAATAGAAATACATCTAAATGATGATTTCAGGATAGTCTGAGCACAGAAGTATTTTCTAAACTTTCCTTTATTTCCTTACGGCTGTTCTCTTACAAGGTAAGCCTTAAAGAACTGCAGCAGAGTTAGATGACCATTTGTACAACGAAGAACCCCCCCTTTCAGTCAAATCCAACACCTGCTTACACTTGAACCTAGCTTCTTGCTCAGTGTGACCACCTGCCAGACAATCAGGTACGTAAAACTCATCTCGTAAGAGGTACATATTTGATAGTCGTGAGCAAGTAAGTAAAAATAGGAGAAGATGAACTTGGTCTCCACAAAATGCATTGGTACTTTTAGTCATCATTATTAATTAGAATCTACCTGAACATTTTCTCAATGTCGGCAGTGAATACGGATTGAAAGAAACGCCATTTAATTATTACATCGATCAAGTGAGCCAATAAATTTTCTCCTACATGGAAAACCGAATTGAGTAAATTATCAGAGGATGAACGCGCGGAATCATTAAAAACTACCCTTAACTTGGGAGGTGTTGTAGACTCCCTCGAAATTCCATAATAAGGTAACATATAGCTTCCTCTGGGTTTGTGGCCGATTTCATATGACCCATCTTTATATATTTACTCATAAAGCTGGAATAAGCCTTACGAAGCCTTGTATCTCATAGAAACCTGCTCTCTAAGTTTTTAAATACTGCGAGTGTTGCCTGATACGATTTGTTTCTGTAGGGTAGAAGTTCCGACGGGTCAACCTTAAAAGGCAATCCCACTATGTATCGACCAGAAGCGGTACGATCGAAAGTAGACATAAAGTGATCCTCACACTTCAACTCCTCCCTAGTCAAACTGGGTTTGACGAAATTAAATTCTTCTATTTCCCAAAACTTCTTAACGATTTCATCCAATCCACTTGATTCGATATTGAGAAACACCAACGAAGTAGCTATTTTAGAGTCATGCCGAGAATGGACAGGCCCAAAAATTAGCCAACCTAGTTCAGAGGCAGAAGCTATAGGTTGGTTGAGAGACCCTTTGCGAATGTCACTCTTTATTTTTAAGGCATGGACGGAGGCGTCCTGTAAAATGTTGATTTGATCAGGTCGAGTCGATAGCAAACAAGGTCTGCCAAATTCAAATTTCGTAAATGAGACATCTAATGGTTTACTATGCAATGGAGGTTGATAAGACGTTATTTTTGAAACGTCTAAGGCTTCAACCTAACAACTAAATTTTGATTAAAAGTACGGCGATATAGTAAAGCAGACTCAAGACTTTGCTACCGTATGAATATGATCTCCTACTCCAGACAATGAGGTATTGACGGAACGTTTTTTGAGTCCCAATGAATTAGATAATAATATTGATATCAACGAACTCTGTGAACATTGGTCAATCAGAGCTCGAACTAAGGCACGAGACCCATCCACTCCTGTTATGTACAGCCTGGCCATAGCGAGAAAAACGCTGGGAGATCTCTTCAAAGCCAGGGACTGTACATGGACGTTCTTTATTTCAGGAGTTTGAGATCTTAAATAGGCCGTGGATTTTGAGTTCTTATCAGAATTTTTAGTAGAGATGGCGGTATCACCTTACGGTTTAAGCATGTCAACGTGCATTATAGTGTTGTGTTTAAGGTGACAGTCACCACAACGTTTTTTTGAATCGCAAACAAAGGTGAAACGTGAGTCAAAACAATTAAAGCATAGACCATGATGGTTGAGAACTTTCTTGTTATCCTGCCAAGACATCTTTTTAAAGTTTTCACACATATGCACCTGATGATCGAGCGTCCAGCACGCGCATGGTCTCCCCATAGATACAACCGTCTAATAAGAGGCAACTACCTTGTTCGATGTAGACTGATAAGCACTAGACGAGTAAGGAACCAGTTTTTGAATTGTATACAACTCAATAGAAAGAATCTGAGAAGATATAAAATCTCGCAACTGTTGCAGCGTTGGAGGATCTCTGCTGCTACCATAAACCTTATGCCAGTCTCTGTTGGTTTGGAGTCAAAATTGCTAACTATAAATGCTATAATAAGATCAGTATTCCCTATTTCTTTATCAAAGGAAAGGAGAGAGTTGACGGGACTTAAAATTTCTCCTTTGAGATTTGCTTGATTTCATTACATAAACCGTTTTTCAATAGTTGAGATGCAAGAATGGCTGTGGTATAGGAAGCCATGAGACGAAAATTATTGTCGTAATATTGGATTAGAGCTTCGTGAGCTTGATTATAATTTTCCTCCGTCAATGGAATTTTTTTAATAGGGTTAGCAGCTTCTCCTTTAAGATGTATCCTTGAATGCTGATATTTAATTATTTGAGGAAGATCAGCCTTAAGGTGCACAAGTGCACGGAAACTATCGTGAAAACCTCCCCAGTCTCCAAAATTCCCTGAGAAGAATGAAAGAAGTCACCTGAAATGGAGTAAAACTGTCCTCTACAGAGTCAAAGATGTCCTCAGCAAAATTCTTGTGCACTACACCTGCTGATTCAAATTTCAAGATTGCCGTATGATTCTCTTTAACACGAGCTAGGACTTGCACTGTCCTCTGGTCATTTTCTGAGCTCCTAACTTTTTGAAATTCAGGAAAGCGTTTTTTATTTTAGTTTAAAGCGCAAGATGAGAGGCATAAAGAGCTTTTATTTTGAGAAGGACTGATTAACTTAAAGAAATATAGCTAGAGGGTGGAGGGTCAAGACTTTTAAGCAGTTCAACTATCTGCAACTTATTAAATTTCAATACAATATTCTAAAACTTTCTAAATGGAACTTAAATCAAAGTTACAAATGATAATAACTGAATTATAACATTGTGGCATGAAACCACAAAGATTACAATAATAAGAATAATAAATAACAATTAAATATACTTATTACATCTAAAATTACGCAGACACGAGCGTTTCATTTCTTTGCTACTCATGGAATAGAATACGTGCAAGAACAGTCTTAATGCGAGTAATTTAATTTATCGACATTTCCCATTTAGTTCGAGATTGCCAAGGCAACTCGATTTTTTCAGTTAAAATTACAGGTTTGTAGAAAAATTGTCATACGTAGCAATTGAAAAAAGTGCCACCTCAACCAGGATTTGAACCTGGAACTCTTTTTCTTGCCGAGCCAGCGCGTCACTAGTCTCGCCATCGAGGTCTCAGCGACTCCTCTCCTCAATTGCTACGTTTTATAGTTTTTTCGGCGATTTTTCTGTCAATGCCTGCTCATAGGGTATCTGTCCCAATTATAGGCCCTGTCCCTATCGTGGACCCATTATCAGATTATTAATGATAAGTTAAACGAGTGTTTCAATAGCACAATGAATTATTTTTATTTTCTTATATTTTTTCAAGTTGTTAGTTTATCTCTAATTCATCATAATAATGACAAATAATAGCATTTAAATAATGTTATATCATTAAAATATTATATTAAAAAGTTACACAACGCTTTTGACTATTTTCTTCATCATGCCTTCTTGAAAACCGTAAGATACTCATATTTTTGAAATGCTGTATAAAAATTAGGAGTATCATTTGCACTCAAAAAATTGTTTAATATATCAATAAGAGTTTCAGTAAAATAATAAAAATAAATCATACTCCTAAAAAGTATATTTATATACATTATTAGAGGGTCCACAATACAGCCATGATTATCGGCTCTGTCTCTATAATGGACCCTTTATTCCGCCAGTATTGAGTGCACACATCACCTTCAACTTCATAACTTTGAGCTGTTGTTTTCATTCTAAAAGTAAAGAAAGAACAACAAAAAATGCCTCTTAAAAAACACTTCAAGAAGACTAAACAACCATAAAAAAGTCATAAAAAATATAAGATCATCATGATAAAAAAAAGTAATAGTAATTATCACAAAATTAGTTTTATATAAATATTTGTTTTTAAAAACTTATCTAAAAAAGTGCCTATTTATATATTTTGTTAAAAGTGTGAGAAGTACTTATGAATAAATCTCAAATGTTTATTTAATTACATACAAATATTTTTTTACATTATGGATAGGGTTCATAATTGGGGGGTCCACATTATGGGCAGGGTCCGAAATAGGGGGGTCCACGATAGGTTCAAAGTCCATCAAGGGGGTCCATAATATGGACAAAATTTTTTTTTCTTGTTTCATCATTAAAATAAAAATAACAAAACTTTTTGATAAAAAAAAAATTTGATGTTAAAAAAGAATCAAACGACTTATACGTTATTATACAAGGTGTAGTTCTATTGACCGTTAGACACAAAATAAAGTTGAGCTCAAAATTTTTCTTAAAGTGTCCATAATTAGGACAGATACCCTATAGTATTTAAGAATATTAGAAATTAATCTAATTTTATCGATGGGTAAGTATTAATATATAAGTGCAGGAACAGTCTTAATTTTAACTGCACGTCAACAAGGCCTGTCTCAACAGCATTCACTACTGCAACAGTAGGTGCAGGACGGCTCGTACAGCAACAGCAGACTCAAGCACCAGAGTGTTCTGCAGATTTGCTCATCGAGCAGTAACAGCAGGCGTAGGCTCCTTTTGCTGATGAAAGAAAATATTTTAAAATACTGTTTATTCTTTACATTCATTGTTTTCCTTGAAGGTCACGATGCCAAATGACAAACAGAATATCGTTACAGAAAGAGAGTTATTAACTTCAAAGGCATCAAAGGCCATATGACGAACGAAGCGTCAAAATAGAGAAAAAATAAACATTTATAAAAGGAGGCAACAAAGGCCATATGACGAACGAAGCGTCAAATTAGAAAAAGAAAATAACTACCTACAAAAGGAGGCACTAAAGGCCATATGACGAACGAAGCATCGAAATAGAAAAAAGGAATGTTTGAGATTAAACTCATTGGTCTAGTGGACTGTATGATTTTAAGGGCTGGTCAAAGCTGGATAGAGTACAGGGAGGTAGAGGAATTGAAATAAAAGGGTGTTGAATAAGCACTGCAACGGCACTCACTATTTAATTAACAAACTTAAACAAAATGTATTTATTGATAAGAAAATGATGCATAAGAATAAATATCACCTCATAGTACATACCAAAATAAATATGAAAAGATACAGTAGTTTATTCATAGTACTCTCTTTGCACTGAAAGTAGAGTGTGTAAAAGAAAGGCACAGAGAGGTTTTGGAACCTGTCATGAGAAAATATGTATATACATAATGGGTAGCAGCATGAACTGCTCAAATAAAGCGAACGATGTGGACTGACGTGCTGCAGCCAAGAGCAAGTAGTGGCGACAAGCATTGAAGTCTAAAGTCCTTGTGATCGGCTGTAGCATAAAGCCAATTAGTGCAGATGTGAAGCAACCCGCATACATTTTACTGCAGCGCGAAAATATAAAGAAAGTTACTTAAGATCAATGATGTACAATGGCTATATTAGGATTCCACTTAAATTATTTCCATCTAACCTATATTTAAATAATAATGAACAATTAATACATTAAAATTTCTGATGGTAATACGTATAAAAATGCGGAATCACACAACACTTTAAAAACGTAAAAGGAAGAATGTATTATGCTGTAAGGAAGAAAATGCTCAACTGCAAATTATAAATCTATTTTAAATATTGCTAAGTAACGTACATTGTTTATTCAGTGCTATATTCCGTATATCCTCAGCTAGTAAGCTTTCGGAAGTAGGAGAAATAGGCTTATTTGTATTATGAAGATCCAAAATTCACTATCTGAAGTGAGACTGAAATGGATTAAAGTCTAACACTCTCCCACGACCTTTCTGATAATCAGGACTGCTAATTAAACAGTTGCTAGCGTTCTGCAACATCTTGTAAACATAGTTAATCTTTTTTTTATAATTGTAGTCACCTAGAATACTGACAGCTAGATTTGTTTTACAAGCCCTTTAAATCATTTTGTGCAACCAATTGGTAAGTATAATTACGATTCCAAATTTTCCAAAACTATAAATATTTTGGATGCGCGAGAATAAAGAAAGTACAAAACCTATAATCACGTGGCAACCTGGTCTTGAGTTGCATATCACAGCCTGGCAGCTCTAGGTTAAAAGAATACAAGTCCAAACTGGCATTAATACTAAAACTAGCATTCAAATGCTGAGCAGCTGTTTGAGCAGCCAAAAAATTTGGGAAGTTGCTGGGCCGCTGAACTGTGAATGGCTTGGCCACATTTACTTTTTTATGTAGTTTACTGTACGTACTATAATTGCAAAACATATACTTTAGAAGATTTCACTAAATTTTTGTAGTCTTACAAAGTCACTTATATTCTAACGATGATGTGTCCAGTAAATTTACAAAAAAATCATACAAGCTGCTAGTAAATTCAGAAAAACAGTTTTATATAGTTAGCTTCGGTAAAGTAGATCCTTTACATCTCTTATTCTGGTATAAGAATTGTAGGGGGGCCTACTTTTCCTCCATATTGAAATTTTCTGTGCCGTTACTGCGTGTAAGATCTATTGTGCCTGCATGACTTTGGATCTACCAGTAACTTATTACGAAAAGTTTTGTGTATTATTGAAGATGGTACTGTCGATACCACACGAATCAACTGAGAACCTTATCCTAGTTTCCTGGTTCAAAAAAAAAACGTAAAGAATTAATTTGCATATTAGAAAGGTGGGATTTTTTTAATTTCCAAAAATACAGAGAAGTTTATTCTCTGAAATTGATAGAGCATATGAGTTGATAAAAGTATATGAAAAAAGTTTTTCTGCTAGAATCATTGTTTCTAACATTAGTTCCTCTCTTTGTATTTTTGATTAAGTTTTGTCTAAATTGTTAACAATTAGTATTTCAAAAGTCAGCTGTAGTTTAAAAAATAGTTATTAATTAAAGAGCTTAGTAAAAGGTATCGTGGTCTCATACGGATGTATGTTAATTCCATTCAATGTTGTATCTTCGTACACTAATCTGCCACATGATTAAATAACGCAGGATGTTTTAAAATAAATGAGAACTTCTAAGAAGTTTCTTACACATGTCAAAGAAGGAGTGATCGAATAGTTGGAGGTTTCTTCTTGACTTTACATATTTTGTACTACACTAAAAATTCTACAAACAGCTAATAGGCTGCCCTATGAATAGTTGTTGTAGTCTGATATTAGTGGATACAACCTTAAGATTTTTAGAAGATAAGTTGTTGCCAGAATTATCAGAGTTAGTATTAATTTAGAGGAGATATATGTAGGACTGCTTCTTAACTGCAAAAGAAACAGATATTGATAATGTACATAAAAAAATTTGATTCGCATAATAGGTTTAGTCAGTTTATGGTTAAGATTGTAGTAAATAATTTTTTACCATTTTTGAATATAAAAATAATTAGAATACAGAATTATATTTGTTTGATTGGCTAGTATAGTAAGAGATCTTCCTCAGACAAAATTTTAAGTTACTTTCCACATGATAATATCCAGTTTAAAAAAGCAATAAAAATAAATTTGGTTGACAAACAATTTAAGTTGTATAGCAAAAGATTTAAAACAAAAAATTTAATGATTGTTAGAGTGATGCTTGAAAATAATGGTTACCCCACTTCTTTCTGTTGCCTAGTAATAAAAAATAAGTTAGATATTCAAATAAGATTTATAAATCTGACAGTCTACCTAAAAACAAAGTAACCATTGATAATCCCAAAACTGTTGCTCAATATAATAAAACTATAAGTAATTTGTTACCAATACTTCTGTACAATCTAGGCTTTTCCGTAAGTCTTACGAACTGTAATAAACTAAACGTCGTCAGACTTCGAAAAAATACAATTAAAACTGTTAAAAGATCTGTAGTGTATGTTTTTTTGCAAAGGTTGTGATGCGTGCTATGTTGCATTAACCTCTAGACAGTTAACAGTTAAAAAAATAGAACACAAAAATAATGTTGTTAATGATAACGATGAATCAGTTTTGGCAAAACATTGTAGAAAAGGGAGGCATTAATTTTTTTGAGAAAATAAAGGTTTTAGATACATAAGAATCTGGGTTCAAGAGAAAGTTTTTATCATTATTAGACATTTTTTGCCACCCTCATAGTATGAATGGAAAATTTAACCTAAATAAATTATCCAAATCGTAAAAAACTTTCATTAAATTATTATAATATAAAACATTACAATAAGGGCTTTTTTATGCTTTTTTATTTGTTGGATTTGCTGGCTGAATCAGACCTGCAATGCACCTTCATGCGAAAGTATACATGGATGCAAATTTTTTTAGGACTGTAGAGGTGTTACTGACCAGGGGATGATTAGTTGACTATGTTTTGTAGAATTGTAGAATCGGCTGTATGCATCAATAAATTGGATGACACCGATGACGTGGTGGTGGTCCATATTAGCTTAGCCTATAATGGTGACTCATAGTTAGTCCTATAGTTTGACCTTCTTTATCTTTGATACTTCTATGGTCTAATCATGGCATTGTTGTAGGTTTCTCTGTGTATGTTATGCGTAAGAGAATTACTTTGATTCGTGGTTTTTAAAAGATGTATCGGTGTAGTGTGGCTAGAACATATACTGTAAATTTTGTTTTTATTGGTTTACATAATTGTACTCATGAACAATTTGCTGACACATATTTAATTGTGATTAAGGGTTTTATTTGTAGGTTTAAGTAGAGATGCCGTTTTTGAAATGTGGAGAGCGCTTGAGCCACCTGCTTAATTCGCCTGCTTTGTGTTTGATTCGGGTAACGAGATGTAATATTTACAATGTACAAATCGATATGTGTGGACGGGGCCTTTTTGAGTCGTGAAACATCAACAATCTTTATTGAATTAAAAATACACTCTCTAAGTATGGCTTTTTCATTGTTCTATTTATCGAATAAATGTACGGTATAAGAGAAAAAAAGAAGAAGAATCACAAAATAGTAATAATAATAAAAATAGTTATGACAATCTAATGCTTTTTACTTTTAGAGGCGCATTTTTTTCGCATTTAAAATTACTCCTAATATTTTCTATCACTCAGCAAAAGATTTCTAGTAATGGTCATCATATTCTCAGGATTATATTTATTACTCTACGTTACCAGAGAGGTATTGTTGTTATTATTTTTATTAATATTCTGATTGTTATTAATAATTGGTAATTTCATAATGTATTCATGACTTGTATTGTTGTACTCACTATTCTGTTTTAAGAGAAGGGAGAAATACCAAAAAAAAAATTTGAAAATGTGAAAAATGACAAGTATTACATGGTAATTCAATAGGGTACTAACGATTTTCATTGCTTTATTTGCCTTTCATTTTCACATTACGGAGACACATAAAAACAGGTCGGAAAAAAAATTTCTGAAAATGTACATAGTCACCTTTGGAGCCTTAAGACCCCCCCCCCCCCATGGATTTTTGGCCGAAGCCTAAAATTCATATGCTGAGCAGATTTGCAACGATCTTGACGATATAATTATTCAACAGTGAAGTTGCAACGAAATGCATTAGTGCACAAAGGTAAGTTATACGCACCACAATAATAGCGTACAAACTAGATGTGGGTGGATATAATAGCGATATGGGTGAAACGTTGCGAGCACAGCACAGCCAAGGGTAAGGGTGCCTCAGAATAAGATGAGGAGAGACATAGCTTTGTACTGGCGAAGGTTACCTAGCTTTACCAAATTTAAATCGAATTTTTCTAAATAAATTTTCTGTGAGTACATTTTCAATAATTAATTAGTAGCATAAAGATCTACAATGCAATTGACGGCATTAAGTATTTTAAAGCTAGATTTATTAGTATTTTTAATAAATCTGATTGCAAAAAAAAAAGATATCTGATTACTAGAAGAAACATTTTACTATGTCTTCATCGTATTTTTGATGAATAAGTGCTTTTAACTAGTTATAACAATTTATATACCGTAGAAGGAACCCAAACCTGATGTCTCCTTATAACCATAAATGTTATTTAGAAATGAACCATGAAATAAATATAAAAATAAACAGTTTGCTTACAAAGACTTTGAAATAAAAAATTTCTTACATGTTTTCTTATAGCCTGGAATCACTCAAAAACTACGAGAAGAGCTTGGCGCAACTGCTGTTCGAGCAGCTAAAGCAGTTAACTACGTTGGTGCTGGAACAATTGAGTTTATAATGGATCAGCACACCCATAGTTTTCATTTCATGGAAATGAATACCCGTTTACAAGTGGAACATCCAATTACAGAGATGATCACTGGAATAGATCTTGTAGAATGGCAGCTGAAAATTGCATCAGGAGAAGAGCTGCCACTAAAACAAAAAGATATTAAACTCAAAGGTCATTCTTTTGAATCTCGCATATATTCTGAGGTAAGCTCAATTTTATTGCATAACGTAATGATTTTAATACAATACAAAAGTGTTTCAATTTTTTTTAAACAGTAAATATACATATATTTCACATCTAGAAAAATTTTTACGTATGTAATTCTTCTGATGGATGTCCGACAATACATTTATAAATGTCAACAACATTTTGCTTAAATTCTGTTATGTAAACTTCATAATTTCCTTTTCCATTAAAATTAATACCAAGTGCAATTACATTCTTATTTACGTAAAGTTTCTAAATAAAAATATTTATGGATCCAGAGGATCAAAGCAGGTTGCAGGCAAAAATAATGGCTTGATATAAAATATAACTGAAAATATGTTCTCACTATCAATTTATTTAATTACCTTCGACGAAGTAGGATTTTAATATGATACAACGATCTCCATTCTTGGTTCGATACAATAATCTTTTTTTCTTTTACCACGATACGCTTACAATGTTATCCAATGTACTCGGGAATACCCCATATAGATATCCCGAATGATAATCGTTTGAGTGTTAAGTCATAAGCGAAACAGAGAATCTCAAAACAATAACAAGATCATGATTCCCCGAATCATCTTGATCAAAACAGTTGTCATCGTCTCAACGACTTGGGAGCTTGTGCGGTACGAATACATACGACGCACTTATGTGTGCGTATATGAAGCGATAAATTACGTTATATTCGACTATTTTGAATAAGCTTACAAAACAACGATCAAAATTTGAGTCAGGATCATAGACAACTAAAATTAAATAAATTGATATGACGTACCCCCTTGACTACTTATTTGTTTCTCGCAATTAAAGAATTACCCAAAATCTTATAAAATAGAGTACGTTTAATCGAATTAATTCTGTGACGACGCAATAATAAAAAATGAAATTGAAATCATAAACAACTAAAATAAATAAATCAATGTGCCGTATTCTCTTGGCTACTTATTTGTTTCTCACAATTGAAAAACGAACAAAAATCTTATAGAGTAACTTTATAGTTACGACGATCGAGCCCCGTAAAAATTAATTGAGTAACACACTTCCAATGAGCCTACTAAAGTCGCAGCAGAACTTCTAAATCTCTTTGTCGCACATAATTTTTTAGTACAGACGCACGCTACGTTGCTTAACTTAGTTATAATCAAATAAATTCGGAAACAGCAGATCAAAGAGAAGGTTTCTAAACGTTCACCAGAGAATAACATTTCAACCAATTTTAAATATTAATCAAAAAGGTATTTGGTAAACTAATTTCAAGCTAATATTTATATTTACCACCGATGTAAAGAACAGGCTAAAAGCCGGAGTGGGAGAGAAAGGAGTGACAGGAGCCAAGGCGCCAAGCGATCGAACACAGAACAACGCGATGAAAAAAATGAGCGACACCAAGAGAGTAGCCACGAGCGAACGTCCTCAAGTTGCTTGTTGAGTGGAATCGGGGCCACCCTTCGATTGGTAAAACATGCAATCGATGGCTTTACGTCTTAATTCTTAAAAGTCTTGCAACTTACGCTCCCTCAAGCCAAGAAGGAATCCACTTACCTTCTTTGCTCTCTTAGCTCTTCCCTCTTTCCATCGAATAATAAAACGGCCTTTTTTACCTTTTTCGATCCCTCAGTACATCTCAGCCTCTGTACCCCCTATCTTTATTCCTCACCTAAGTAATCGTGGTCGCCGATTCCGCTGTGATGCGTATCCAATCGCACTTTAAGATTGAGGTCGATGTCATGACCACGCCTTTTTCCCAGATTCTCTTAAGTCTCGACGGAATTTCCCGCGCAACGGCCTACTCTTAAAAACAAAACTTATTTGAGACCCTTTTTCGCTAACTTTTCCACATCTTTGAACGTATCTTTCTCACCCTACTTTTATTCTTTCTTTCTTATCTTCTACTTACTGTTGAATACTAAAATTTTGGTTTCAACGCAGTGTAATATCAAATTTTTCTATTTCTAAAAATTTTGAGCACATCCAACATATCCTGCATCGCTTTTATATTTAACGTTAATAGTAGTAAATCACCTTATCTTCTTGTTCTTCTTTCCACTTAATTGAGGTAGTCTATTACCCACTACTTTCTCACTTCAGTTTCCTTGAAAAAAATGAATGTTGTACATTAAATTTTTTTTTTGGACTTAATTATAAAAAAATATTTATACCACATTGGTTTTTGAGATTATAAAGATGCAAGTTTAAAACTTAAACACAGGTGATAATGGGACTTTTTAAGTACAGGCAAAAAGAGCTACTTAAGTAACTAAGAATTTTCTGAAAAATATACTAATAAAAAATCTATAATTCGTACTATTTTATACAATTTTAAAACTGTTGGGTCACCAGTATGAATACAAAGTGGTGAATCATTTAATAATTGTCATGTAACTTGTCTGCTGCATACGAGAATGTCTCAAATACTTGGCAACAGAGCAGCCATATAAATATAGCCATATGCGAGTGTGTGTGTATAGCAAATGTATGACGACTATGACAAGCTGATTGACACTATTGAAATATCTCAGCAGAACGTCATAATAAGCCTTTCCTACATTTAACGGTTATGCGTGTTTTGAATGCACTAATAAATGATGCATTGTAGATAGGCTTGTAGGTAATAGACTACCTTAATGCTTTCTTGACTGCTCTTTTTTTTGTTCACATCATACTGTACATTCCCCATTTCACCATAGTCTATCTCCTAATTTCTTCGTTTTTATTGTTATTATTTTTTTTTTTTTTTACTACAAGTTTTTTTTTCAAACTACCTGCGCTTCCCTCTTTTCCTCTATACTTGTTTGCACTCTATAAATTTCTATGATCTCAGCTGACCACGAGTGATATCCTTTTGAAATTATTGTATCGGTTTTGTCGTCCGAATCTCTTATCATCACTGCTCTATCACATATTTTCATCTTCAAAGAAAGATGGTCTGACTCACTTCTTTTTCCTATTCTTAAGCTTTCTACTATATCCATTGCTTCATTATTTATGAATATGTAATCTGTCACCAACTACCCTTGTGCGCCTATGTACGTGTAGTCCACCTTCTCATTCCATTCTTCTCAGCTATTTATAATGGATCATCCTTTATCATTTCTTAACAGTCAGCGCCCACCATTGCTTACAATTATTTCTGGCTATTCCTTTCTTTTCTTTTTTTTATGGTCTATTCCCATCCCACAGTTTGAATTTGCTATGCTAATATAAGAATCTTCTCTAGTAACGAATTTTTTCTTGTCTAAGAACCCTAAATTTTCTGGGACTTCCAAGCTCTTTGTTAATTATCCTGAATCATTAACTGATACAATAGTTAGTTTTATTTTACTATTAATGATTTTCATTTTTTATGATACTATTACCCATTTTTTAAATCAATTCACTCCACCCTCCTAGACTTTTCTTCTGACTCCAATAATGAGCCCCCCTTTTGCTTGTTCCTTTTAATTTAACTTAACCATAAGTACCACCTTTCACATTATAACCTTGTCAAGAATACTCTTAACTTTCTCTCAATGTTCTTTCTCTATCAGGTTTTTAACAAACACACTAAATAAAATCTTTTTATGTATTGCCAAAATTCCCTATCTTTTTTACCTAGCCCTGCAATCTTCTTAAAAAATTATATTTTCAATGCTTTCACATACTCTGTATGTTCTTACCTTGTTTGTTTCACTCCATTCCTGGCTTAGCTGAAAAACCATTCATTATTGGAGTCTTCTTAATTGCATTAATCTCCTATTAAATGCACTTATTATCTCTTATCTTACTACTAATAACATCAATTTTATGACTACCCTTGTTTTTTCCGTATCCATCACTTACATTAGGTCTTTTTGTTACATGCTTATCACACGTTTTACCATTTTATTTCTCAATCTCCTCCTTTCATTTTTCACAATTCACCCTTTTGAACTCCGTACTAACAGTTCTTTTTTCTACGTATGTTACGACGTAATTCTGCAACTCTACATTTTTCTCCCATCTAAACCAGCTGCTCCTGAATGTAGTCTTACCTTGCCCTGCTTTAATGCCTCACTAATTATCTTATTGTGTTTTGACTTATTTTACCAAATGCTCTTTCTTTGTTCTTTAAATGACGGATCCTGTTCAATAGATATGCTTGATCTCTTCAATTTGTGTTTATTTTTTATGACCGATATTTCATCATCATAGCAATACAGTTTAACAATCAACCCTGGTCGATTTTGTTTTACGTTTACTCTATTTATTTAAATTTGTAATCTCTTTGCTAGTAAATCCTTTCTTTCTCTCTCTCTCTCTCTCTCTCTCTCTCTATCTCCTTCTCTCTCTCTTGCACAAGTCCGTTTACGTGTAGTACCTCTTTTACTGACAGTTGACTCCTCTTGTTTCCCATTATCTTTAAGCTCCGGTTCGGTAGCCCTCTACTGCTGGACTTTGTAGGCACTGTTGTTAATGCTGACTCCATTGATTCTTTCTCCTCATACAGCTCAGCTTAATGTCTTTCATTTTCGCACCATTTTTTCAGTCTTTCCAGTTTGTCTGTTACTTGAATCTCTTTTTCCATTATTTCAGTGAACTTTTTGAAGGCTTTAGAATGTTCCTATCAGTTTCCTCAGAGTATTTTTGTTTACTATTTTTATACTCTTTTCTTTCCATTTTACTCTTTCTCATTTCCTTTTTCAATTTTGCCAACCACATCTGTCTTTCACTCTCTTTTCTCCTTTTGAGAATTCTTTCTTCGACTTTTCTGCATCAGCCTCTTTTCTTTTCTCCATTCTCTTACAGGTTACTTTCTTAAGCTTCATCTTATCCAATGTCATTTATTTTGCATCACTTGATAAACCTATTTCATTCGCCTATGCTCTATCCTTTTTTGTCTTCTAACTTTTTTATTTAACCTATATGCCTTAATTTTTTATTTTACCAGTAGATATTTCGCAAGCCCATATTTTTCCTCCGTCTTCTTCTGCCTTGTCATCACCGTTCGTCTTTTGGCCACGCTCTGTGGTAACTGTGTAACTTCAAATGCGTTCTTGGTTTTCCCAACCTTTCTTGCTGCAAACTTACTCTTCTATTACCAGTCTTTGTTGTTTTTCACCTAATGCATAAGTTATTAATTATTTCTCTTTTACTGTTTCTTTTACTTTTATTATTAGTAACAATAAATCACCCCACGGCATGGACACTATTAACTGTACACTGTGGCGTCTTCACGTGAAGTTACTTTGAGATCAACAATAAAGCTATAATTTAGGGAAAAATTTACAAACTTTTATGATTTTGCAAAATAATCAATTTTATTTCATTCAAACTTAGCTATTAGATTGTCCTACTTACATCTTTTTAAGTTGTACTACTTTATACAGGTTTTGCTACTACCATCTTCGAATGTTATTCTTCATTTACTTTAAAATAGACAAAAACCTAATTTTTATTTCATTAACTTCATTGCATTTCTAGAGTAGATTATATTTTTTATTCAATCCTATCAACTCCTCAACCAATTAATAACTTTTAGGAAATCGTACTAGAATGCAATTGAAATGAAATATAAATATCATCGAGTTTTTCCATGATTTTCTCATTGATCAACTAAAGAATACTGCTTTCTTACTAAGTTTTATTTTTAACAAAAATTACGTTGGTTTTTGATAGAACCACATTAATAAATACAGATAATATGAAATGCATAGTAAGTCTACATCTACGTGGTGCACTTTGGGTGAGCTGCATGACTAATACATAGAACGTATGTGCATTAAATTATTTAATGTCCATAAGAATAATATGTCTGTAAATGTGTTTACATTACAGATATTTGACTGAATTAATCTAAGAATTTTGTAATAAATACTCCTATGTTGTTGTATGATCGTCTTACTGAGAGAGGGCAGTGAAGTCACTGTGTACTTGATGTGGGAGAGCTGAGAGTAATTTTATCTAAACAGAAGGAATGAAGGGGCCAAGAATAATTATGAGGTGAATTTATAAAGGAGTGTAGAGATTTATTTTATAGTGACAGGGCACGAAAAAGGGGTGGAGGGCATTGATAATTAATCCAATCGAATAGAAATGAAAAAAAACTTTCTTTATACTGTAGCGGGGCTTCAACAAACAATATTCAGTATGAATTATGCGGACATAACTAGAAAAAAAGTATAAGTCTTATAAAGACAAGACTGTACTTATGTGGATAGTCCAAACAACTTTTTTAATGTCATTAGTATGCATCCTAAAAATGCGTGGCGTATTTATTGTTTTCCTTGTATGAACACGCATATACACACACCCACACACTCTAACACTCTCTCACACACATACCCACACAGGCATGCATACACAAATGCACACACATATATCTTCCTACATCATATATGGTTCTTGTAGTGGAGCTGTCCACACCCCCAGCCTAGTTCCCCCCCTCCCGCAAAGTAAGGATAAATTCTTTCGTTTCTTTCCATATTTGAATAGACTTTATTTGTTCTTAAGCCCCATAAATGTTAGGCGCCCATCACATCTTTCCGTACCTTTTTTGTTATGATGAACCTATAATAAATACAATTTTCTCTGCTTCTATGCCTTCTACACATTGTACTCAGGACTCAAAATTTTATTTAGAATGACTTAAATATTTTCTAGGTTAACTTTCAACTCTGAAATAATTTTCTTTTTGAGTTCTACATGAATATATACTTCACTTTTTGTATTCTGCGCTTAAGGCAAAGAAATTGACTTTACACTCATAAATTTCTGTGTGGGACACGCAGTCAGCCGAGAAGTGCTTATTTCTCGCTAAGATGTTCTTAGCGATATTGACTATATACGCACTAAACTGGCAACACTTATCTCCTAGGACACCTGGTTTGGAATCCGCTTTTGCATTAAAACTTCATGGATTCCCGCTGCTTCCCCTTGCTGATGGCTTGGGTAAGCTGGCGCAGTTTGTTTGGCATCTTTTGTTCTGCAAGCAAAATATCAGGCCTTTATTTATTCCCTTCTAGCAGCGTCACTGTATTTATCTGAAGTGAGCAACCAGGGATTCTACTAAATCCAAGTTTGACGTCAGCCTTCTCGGTAATTGGATCCAGATTCCGGATTTTAAGTGTTACCCTTCACTCGTCTGTTTTAACACATCGACGATATTTGCTACACTGCTAACCAGGGCCTCTCTGTCCTTTACTTCTTTAACTTTGAGGGAAAGATCTCCCTTTTTGTTCGTAGTGACTCCTTTGACTGTGAGCTTGGCTTCTTCCATTTTTAAGTTACTCATCATCATCTTTAAGATCTTGGCAAAGCTCTTCCTTTCCACAACCTTAAGGAGAATTTTTTTTTTGTAGCATTATGTTGTTTTCCACTGTCAGTGCCATTATTTCTTATGTTAGGGATAAGCTCCTAATGTTCTCGGGTGTTTTTCTTTTTTCTAGAAGAGAGGTTGGGAATCTTTTTTAGAGCTTTTGGACTCTTTTTCTGATTTCCTGATAGCACGCTTTTTACAAATTTAGATTGGATGGAGTGGGTGATTCTCCCTTTTTCTGATTTGTACGTCTTTTGCTTCAGATTATCATTGGCTTGTTCTAGAAGTTTTTATATTGTCTTTCTGGTTCCTTTATGGTTATCCTTAAATTCATTTAGAAGGTTCAACGCCACCTTCATACCTTCTTTTATCAGCATTGCTGTTTTTGTGTACATCATTGTTGCTGCTGCCACCATATTTGTAATTATTTCCTCTAGTTCTGTGAATACGATATCCTTCTTTGTCTGCTTTATAGTTAGTTAGATCCTTAGTTCCTGGTATATTTCAGATCCATTTTGGTGTTATTGCTAAAAAAGCTGGCAGAACTAACTTCACTCGCTCCGATTCTAGTGCTTAGCAACCTGTCTCGTCCGTGGCTGTGCATGAATGTGGAGCCCTTCTGTGAGTGTTTTTTTATCGGAGGTCGTCTTCTCGTTTCTATTCTGTACACCTTTGTAGCCTCCCCCAGAATCTGTGAAGCCCACACCAGTTACCCGAGCTTCTACCAGGTCGAAACTGGTGGCGAATTCCTTTGAGGAGATTACTGTCTGGTATACTAAGTTTCATTAGCGTTACCCGTTGTAGATTTTTATTGGGGAAGCTACCCTTGATTTTCTAACGAGGTATTATCCTCGGCGTTTTTGTCCACGAGAACTATTTCATTTCGTTCCAACCACCTATGGGTACAGGCTCCGACCACCACAGTGCCTTGGAATTATATATCCGTGAAAAACCTACCTCCATCCACCACCCAGAGAGCACGCACCTAATAGGCTGACTGCATCAGCCCAATGATCATTATTATTATTAATACTAATATACACATACGTTACCTACAGTAAATCTAGCAACTGTAAGTGGCAACACTACCTTTACATTGCTACTATTACAATTATTATTAATACTATTACCACAACGCATGGACCATTGATTCAACTAAGCATTTAATCCAAATGTTAAGAGATTTTTACCACTTTTTTGCAGTAAGGTTGACTGAATAAACAAACGGTGCCTAGGATTAGTAAATATTAGTAATATTTTATCTTACTATTCATATTACAAGCTGGATGTGGAAAGTGCCAATTTTAAAGTGGATGAACTAAAGCAGCTGTAGCCAATTTGATTTCCAGGTACTGTTTTTACTCTAAGATTTTCTACCAGCAAGCTTTCCTGCATTATTTTCGAGCGAGCGTGTAACCAAGGTCCGCTACTCCTTATAAAATAACTTGGAGGCTCCGATAAACGACAGTTCTTACTTTTACTCTGAAACAGTCGACTAGGTAGTTACAGTCTGTTTCTGCTACCATACGGTCCTCCACGAGTGTGGCTTNGAGTCAGAAAGCTGGAGCAGCTATCGCAATCGTGCGTAAGGATCCTAAAAAGGCTCATGTTTGCAAACACAATCGTATTTACACCTACATTTTGGGTCAAACACCGGTAATAATCTGGCTTAAAGTAAAAATGTATGGCTGTATACTTGGCACGATAACTTATTGACACTAGCAATTACTGCAATTCATCACTGTAGCATGATAAATTAAAGACTTGTATATAGTTGCACTGCAATAGTGATATTGCTTAAATATCTGTGTTGATCCCTGTAGTGAATCTGTCCAGATCATCTATCACATTTTAATAAGTGAATATTGCTTAAATATCTGTGTTGATCACTGTAGTGAATCTTTCCAGATCATCTTTCACATTTTAATAAGTAAATATTGCTTAAATATCTGTGTTGATCCCTGTAGTGAATCTTTCCAGATCATCTATCACATTTTAATAAGTAAATGTAGAAATGGTCATTTTATTTATAGTATTAAAAATAGTTTAAGTAATTTAAATTAAAAATTTTTCCTGATAATAATAACAGCGAGCGTTATAACTTATATTATCATTATAATGACAGAATACAGAAATAATAAAAAAATTATGAAAAAATTTATTATAATTTAAAAATTAAAGTTGCAAGATAATATAAACATTAAAATCCCTCATAAAATACCAAATATTTGTTGTGTCACAAGTAGTATAAAAAGATTTAAAAGCAGTAGTTCAGGAGAAACATTGTTAACAAACAAAACAGGTACGAATACCATTGCTAGACACAAAAAATAAAAAACTTACGAAAACAGGCTATTCTGATAAAATGAATGTTGAATGTGAGCAAAGTGAAAGACAAAAATTTAGTTATTGTGAACGTAGAAAAGTATTTTTACCTGCTTCAAGTATGTATGATGATATATTAATGCAATTATTGCTAAACAGTAATGATTTTACATATTGTGTCGTACGTTACAATAGTTTTTCTCTTTTGCATCATTTAGTGCAAATCTCGTGAGTGATAGAACCAATTAACATTGAGTGCCTGGGCACTAAACTATGAAGTTATACTTCTCTAAAGTTATGTTGTAGATAATAAAGTAACAAATGTAAATTTACTTTCTATGAGACAATATTCAGTACAAAGGTAGTGCAATTATCGTTGGGATAAGTATACGAACGTTATTTGGGTGTGGTTTCGATAAATATTTCAATATTTATTAACTGACCAATTATAAATAATACATAATGTCCTGATACAATGTAAACAACATGTTGGCATACCAGTATAAGACTATGCAGTTTTGTCGAATCTTCCGATGATTTAAAAACTACTTCTGACCTTCTTCGTTAATTACATCTGTAACGTCAAGCTTACATTTGTCACATACAATCACACACTTGTTATGACTTCATACTTTATATCTAAAACATAATTGTATTTAAAAAATAAGGACAAACCATCCTGTCGTACCGCTCCTTCCGATAGGAGAGCATTACATGCCAGTGAATGACCCTTCAGGATGTTCATCACACATAGGTTTTTTTTGACTGATATTATTCGAACATCAAAACTATACTCAAAAAGCATGAGAAATATCCATAAGTTGTAGTATACCCTTTTTTATATTTTAAATTTTCAAAAATCACAATTTAATACGTAACCTTATAAAAAAAAAAATACTTAAAATTGCATTTACAAGATCTGTAGAACTCTCCTAATCTTTGACAGTATAAAAGACTATTTTTATTTTTGAATACATCTATAATATTTTATTTTTTCATAACACAATAAAAAAAAAGTCAAGTATACGTTATAGTGTGTATGTAAGTGCATTCATGTGAGAAAAATAAATTTCAGCGTTGCTGCATGTATTGGCGCTCCTCGCACTTTTCTAAGCTTTGAAAGCTTTGAGCTGAATTTTTTTTCTACTAACTATGTGGTAATCGACCTTAAGTTCAAAAATCACGTGAATCACAAAGAAAAACCTGTGAAAAAAAAAAGATNACAAGCTCAAGAAGCTTACGTAGTATTATATCACTGATGTACAGTACTGTTTATATTAAATTTGTTTGTTATTTTAAAAATTTGACTCTACAAAACGTACTGATTTAGTATTTTCCAAAAAATTCTTTTAATTATTATTAGATAGCTTGAAATGTTAAAATCTCTTCTCTAGACAGTTCACTTGTATATTAAATATTTACGTATTTATTTATTATTATATATTTTTTATAAATAGTTTCACCACTTCTTTTACACTTTTACAACATACCTCACATGCTAAGATAGAACAATTGTATACTTATGAATTTTCTCTGTGCCTGACGAATTTATTGAGTGAAGGACAAAATTTTAGTCATCAAAATAATATCAATCCACGTATGACATAATAAACGAAAAAATTCACGAACAATGGAAAAAAAATAAGAATAAAACGTATTTCAGCCTATTCCTGGGCAATAACTTTTTCAATGAGACACATATTTAAATTTTTTTTTTTTCTTTTTTTTTTTTTTAAGGAGAATTTCTTGAAGAATAAGACAAAAAGAAATAAGAGAAAAAAATTAAAATTCACAATGTGTGACCACCCTTATCAATCCCAGCGCCTTCACTTCCCAAAGGCCGTCCCCCTCTACAATCGTGCATCAGCCACGAGTCCAGAGCCGATAGAAGGTCTGAAAGCTCTTATACGCAGTGTAGTCTAGGTGTTGCCTCCACTCCAGGATCCTGAAGCATCACGACATCGGGAGGATCATCAAGGAAAAGCCAAACCAGCCCAGCGAGGGTAGGAGAGTTATTATCATTAATAAAATTTAAGATAAAAAAATTAAACTACATCTTGACATGTGGTAGTACAAAGAAATAAGTGCCGTCTTATAAGATAATGAGAATTTGCTTCAGTTATCCTGTGACGACTGAGCAGTCAACATCAACAACATGGGTCCGATCTTTAGCAAACCAAAATATAAGAGCCTCAGTAAGGAGGAGGAGGAGGAAGATAAAAAAAGCCGAAAACCTCTTATAGATTAGCACGTTGAGGCATCTTAACCAAAAGTGAAGGGAAATTACTCCAAAAATATTTGCTCTTATCCCAATAAAGATGGATATGATGTATTAAAAAAAAATCAATAACCATGAGATTATTGCGTATTTTTTTTGAAGCTACCAAAAATATATGTGTATTAAATTTAAAGTTTTGTTATTATTAAAACCCATTTACATACTATTCTAAGAATCTCAAACTTAAATTTATAAGCTGGCTGAACTCCTTGGCAAGGTACTGCGTCAAGTAAGCCAACGTTGGTTGCAGCTAAACGGGATACGCGATCCACTACATCCACTGATAAGAAATACACGTTCATGCTTGATTATCTTCCTCTCGCGTTGTACGTTGGGCTTGTCACCTACACCTTTCGGACCCATCCTGATGACGTCGGAGCTCGATTTGCGGTCAGAAAGGAAGGGAGCCGTCAGTACCATCTGACGTCACAGCATCCAGGAGAGACCCCTTTCCCTGACGTTACCGCCCGATCAGCCTCTCCCCCCACCACTGCCTCTCTACTACCCACAGCTATAGCTAGAGCCTCTCCCGCCACCACCATCTCAGGGGGGGAGCTGGCGGGGTTCCAGAACCGCCATGGTTTACCTACTTCCCACCTGGTATATTCCAAATTTTGTAGTATTAGAATTCAATGTAATCGACGTCTCTTGATACAGAAAAAATTGGTAAGATCCTACACCCAATTTTCTTTCAGTGTACAGCAGGAACCGAAACAAATTGAGTCAGAAAGCTGGAGCAGCTATCGCAATCGTGCGTAAGGATCCTAAAAAGGCTCATGTTTGCAAACACAATCGTATTTACACCTACATTTTGGGTCAAACACCGGTAATAATCTGGCTTAAAATAGAAATGTATGGCTGTATACTTGGCACGATAACTTATTGACACTAGCAATTACTGCAATTCATCACTGTAGCATAATAAATTAAAGACTTGTCTATAGTTGCACTGCAATAAAAGTAAAAATAATCCAAATAAATAAAAGTAACTTAAAAGACGTATACTCAAAAAAATTTTTAAAGAACCTACTAGTTATCTAAATTTGCTGAGTGACACTTTGAATAAGTAAAGGAATCTATCGATTTTAAACTTTGCAAATAATATGCACCATACAGCATGAAAAAAACACAGTAAAATATTGCAAGCTGTTTGAGCTGTTGCCAACATGTATAGTGTACACTTCAATTTATACCAGTTGTCTAAGAAAATAAGCAGCTACAGCAGGATCTGAAACAAATTGAGTCAAGAAGCTGGAGCAGCTATCTCGATCCTTGGTTACCATCGTGACAAAGCTCGTGTTTGTAGACTGAATTGTATTACCATCTACGTTTCGGGTAAGAGCTCAGTGACAATCTGGCTTGAAGAAAAAATGTATGGCTATATACTTGACACGATAACGTATCGACACTGGCAATCACTGCAATTAATCAATGTGGCATGATGAATCAAAAACTTGTCTTCACTTGCACTGAAATAGAAATAGAAATAATCCAAATAATTAAAATCAACTTGAAACATGTATACTTAAAAGTTCTCTGCTCAGGGAGTCTGCTAGTTTCAGTTTTATTTTGTCAAAGTATTTTTAAAGTACCTATGACTCATGTAGATTTGATTAGTGACACTTTGAATAAGTAAAAGAGTCCATAACTTTTTAACTTTGCAAATAATATGCACCATACAGCATAAAAGTACACAAACACAGTAGAGTTTTGCCAGCTGTCACCAACACGTATAGCATACATTTTAAATCATACTACCTTTCCAGGAAAATATGCAGCTACAGCAGGAACCGAAACAAATCGAATCAGGAAGCTGAAGCAGCTATCTTGATCTCGGGTAAGCATCCTAACAAGGCTCATGTTTGCAAACACAATCGTATTTACACTTACGTTTTTGGTTAGACTCTGGTGACAATCCGGCTTGAAATAAAAATGCATGGCTAAATACTTGGCACCATAACTTATTGACACTGAAAATTACTGCAATTTATCACTGTAGCATGATAAATTAAAAACTTGTCGCCATTTGTACTGCAATAGAAGTACAAATAATCCAACTAAAAAAAACTTACTTAAAAGACGTACACTTAAAAAAATTTCTTTAATACCTATTAATCATCTAGATTTGATGAATGACACTTAAAATTAGTAAAGCAATCTCTTACTTTTTAACTTTGCAAATAATATGCACCGTACAGCATAAAAGAACGCCGTAGAATATTGCGAGCTGTTTGAGCTGTCGCCAACACATATAGCGTACATTTTAAATCATACTTTTTTCCAGGAATATAGGCAGCTACAGCAGAAACCAAATTAAATTGAGTCAGAAAGCTGGAGCAGCTATCTTGATCGCGGGTAAGCACCCTAACTATATTTGGAAACACAATTGTATTTACACTTATGTTTTGGGTCAGACACCGGTGACAATCCGGCTTGAAGTAATAATGTATGGCTATATACATGGCATGATAACTTATGGACACTGGCAATTACTGCAATTCATTACTGTGGCATAATAAATTAAAGACTTGTCTATAGTTGCACTGCAATAAAAGTACAAATAATCCAAATAACTTTAAAACCGTATACATAAAAGAATTCTTAAAGTACCTATAAATCATCTAGATTTGATGAGTGACACTTTGAATAAGGAATCTATCACTTTTCAACTCTGCAAATAATTTGTACCATACAGCATAAAAGAACACAGTAGAATATTGCAAGCTGTTTAAGTTGTTTCTAACATGTATAACATACATTTTAATTCAGATCGGTTCTTCAAGAAAATATACAGCTACAGCAGGAACCGAAACAAATCGAGTCAAGAAGCTGGAGCAGCTATCTAACTTTAAAGACGTATGCTTAAAAGAACTTTTAAAGTACCTATGACTCATGTACATTTGGTTAGTGACACTTTGAATAAGTGAAATAGTCTATAAATTTTTATTTTTGCAAATTATATGCACTATCCAGCATAAAAGTACACTAACACAGAAGAGTTTTTCCAGCTGCCGCCAACACGTATAGCGTACATTTCAAATTATACTACTTTTTCAGGAAAATATGCAGCTACAGCAGAAATCGAAACAAATCGAGCCAGGAAGCTCGAGCAGCTATCTCGATGTCGGGTAACTATCCTAACAAGGTACGTGTTTGCAGGCACAATCGTTTTTGCATTTACGTTTTGGGTTAGAGCTCGGTGAGCATCCGGCACCCAGGCATCATGATCAGCTGATGAAGGTGTACATATATTTGTGTGTGTACATGGGGCTCATAATAAATAATGTGAGAAGTGAGAACCACTGTCTCAGCAGACGACAGTTCGCCGCAGTCGCGCAGCTGCGACCGAAAAGATGTCTCCCTACCACTCTTTCAAGGCAGCAGAGTGGTGGATGAATCTTTTTTTACCAACTTGAAACCAACACTGACGTTGAGTTACCGCGCTCGACGTGTGATTTTATACACACATACTCACACATCTACACCCACAAGAGTCTTTTATATTTTGTATTTTTTCTTATAATATTTTGGAATATACGTATTTCATTTTTAAACAACTTTTGAGTGCTTACTCTTTCCTGCTTGTGCCCTGTTCCCCCTGTGTTGTGCTTTAGTCGTTGCGAGAGGTGGCGACGTCAAAGATCGCCGCGATACTTGGCCCCAGCGGTGTCTTGGAGAGTGAGACCCTCGTTGTATATTAGAGGGAGTGTTGCCGCGGGTATCCGGGCAGTACAGGCTTGGTCGAGGTTGCAAATTCCGCCTTGAGTAATCTTCTGCGGTAGCACCCCATAACATTGGTGCTCAACATAAAAACCCATGGTTTGGTATCTCATGACGTCGTCTACAAGGTAGACGACCTCTACTATTGCTGTATATATAGTTATTTTGTGTAAGAGTGCGAGCACGAAAGAAGATTATATTTTGAGACGAAATATTATAATCTAAAGCCAACAAGCTTAGCCTGTGAAATCGGAATTTCACAGGCAGTGAAAGCTGATCTACAGCGCAAGTAAATCATACAGCGTATATACACTGGTATACATAAAGATACTTGGCCGTTGGCTTCAAGCACAGAGGCAGTATAGCATATGTGTGCAAGGTACACTGAACATATTTGTTTAGTGTATTGTACAACACACCTACACACACAAAAAGAGAGAGCTGGAAAATTAGTATCCCTACAGCTTATAGCTTCAATAAAAGCTATATATTAAATTATAAATTTAAGTAAAAGCCTTTAGGCCTAAATACAGGCCTTGATATAGGCGGAAAAGTTGTGTCTAGCTAACGCTTTAGCACAAATTTCCCCTACATGTCAGCTCTTTCTCCTAAGCTAATCTCTGCGTTGCGGCACAGTGCACTTACTGCCAGTTTTTTATTGTGTAGCGTGCATTTAGTAACAAAAAGTATCATAGCATTGATACCACAGGATCAAGCAGATACTGTAAATAAATTTATCAGGTCATTAATAAAAAATGACCTGGGCATCAATTTTTTAACAAATCTCGAGCTATTAACGACTGGCAGCAATGCAGTCAGGGTCCATCGCCTCTACCAGTGGCTCGCGGTAAAATACGTCCCCGAGGATTTTGAGCCGGTGGAGGACGTCAACGCAGCCGTAATACGACGGATAGAGGCTCGTCACCTCATGATATCAAAAGCCTGCGAGAAGTTTGCAAAAGCAAACGAGGGAATTGATGTCGGACACTCACTACAGATAGTGCGGGATAGTGAGGAGGTTAACCAACTCCTAAGAATCACGGTAATGGCGGAAATGGCAAACACACAAGCCGGAGCTCCTGACGTTCAAGTAGCCTCTATGGATGCGGACGAGCTGCTTATTAACACGTCTTCGACTATTAGGAACTCAGACCAATATAAAGAAGCTTAGTCAGAGAACAAACGGCTGCGCGATAGGATATAAGAAGCCAATGAAAGCATCGCGAACTTGACATGAGTAAGTTCGGACTTGACAGCAAACCAGAGTCAGTCACAAATGAGGAATATAATATCCCCATACCCACAAGAAGGAAAAAGCGACAACGTGCTGGCGAGAAAGCGTGAAACCATATTTGGCAAGCAGGTGCTTGCGAATCTCGTAGGATCGCAGGCTACACTGCTCGAAAACGGACGATGTAGTGTAGACACAGCGTCTACGTCGGCACACATTTTAACGCTACCGCCATCCGCGACGATGGGACCCGTATGGCCACCTATTCCAGTCAGCTGGGTGCAAGTGATATGCCCGGTATGCGTGGCAACAAGTGCATACACGGCATCGGTAAGATACCCTCAGATGAATGGGTACTAAACGGCGCGTACAACGCAGACACAAGCGTGGCCATACACATATGCGGTGAGCTTGTCAACGCGCCCGACGTACTTTAACCTGCCCCCGTATTCGGTTGCACCAGTTAACCCCACATGTCAAGCCTGATTGGGGGAGAGTCTCCCACCTTCGATGGAAAGACAGTCGGGGTCAGGCAGGTCGTACGTCGACTCTGGATGCCGTGATTTAGGACAAATTGTCCGGTGATGGAACTTAAAGTTCACGGGAGGCAGTCACGAGAACTTTGACTCCTTCCTCACGTGCATTACTAAGTGCCGCACAGCTTTGGGGCTTCCGGAAGCAGAGCTTTTTCAGACTCTACCGAAGCTTATGACTGGCATTGCAGCAACATGGTTCTGCAACGAATGTGACCAATGGATCAGCTGGGCTCATTTCTTAGCTGCAGGACAGAAGTAGTATGGTTCAGGCGAGAAGTGCAACGTCGTCTAACCTTGGATGGGCAAATGCATACCAAGTACGCTGGTGAGCCCATACGAAATTTCTTAACACAGATTAAGAATATCTTACGGCGAATTTAACCTCCTTGGCCAGTCAAACGTCAGTTGAACCTATTCCAAAGGAATATGCGTCTTGAAGTACAGGATCAAATCTGATGAGACGAGGTACGTAGCATGGCAGAGCTGCTGCGAAGAGCCACCGAGGCTGAGTGCCTCTTGGAGCTCAGGAGTGCATTCCGTGAGCCACCCCCACCGGAACATTTTTACCTGCCAGAACGGGCATACAAGCCCAAGGCTAAGGCTACGGAGATCAATAAACAGCCAAGGGTTGCGGGTATAAGCAAAGTGACGTAATGGACGAGTACTCGGCAGAAATAGTCGATGAGCTGACCAAGAAGAAGGTCAGAAAACCTGCTGTTGATGAGGACATGTTGAAGCTGCTGCTTGACCTTCTTTACGTCGAGAAGCGTCAGGGGTGACGATAATCCTCACCTCCTTTGCCCAAGGAAAATCGACACCAAGGTTAAGGATCGTGCTCATCGAGGCGAAACCCGAACGAGGGGTCAGGCACGAGAAATCCTGGTAGACCGGAGAGACAGGTCTCCTTCGCAGGAGTCCCAGCCATGCTGCTATCAGTGCAACCACCTTGGCCACTATGCACGGGATTGTCCGAATAAGAGGCAGGAAAACGAGAGGAGGCAGACGCATGCGGGTGTATTACGCTGCCTTCCTCCCCCAAACCCTCACAGGCCACGGTTGCATTGGACAAGCTGCGAGCGCTATACGACCGTACTGTCACAGATAGTCAACGGACAGGAAAAGGTACTAGAGTTTGCGAGCCATTCGATGACATCGGCTGAACGCAACTACAGTGTGACAGAACGCGAGTGCCTCGTGGTCTTATGGGTGACGCGTAAGTTCCACCTGTATTTTGAAGGAACACGTTTCAAAGTCGTGACCGATCATAGCAGTCTCCGGTGGTTGGTAAATATTAACGAACCAACCAGACAGCTGTGAAGATGGATCATGGCTTCGAGATTGAACACTGAAAAGGGGCGCAAAACTGCTTACCTGATGCCCTGTCACGACTGTATGAGGATGACGAAAGTGGAACGGTGGCAGCGCTAGTGTGGGAACTTACGGCTTGAGATTCTTGGTACCAAGAGTTGGTACAAAAGATACGGGACGACCCACGGGGTCAACCACGATGGAAAATCATCGGGTGATACCTATATGCTTATCGCCCCGACTCCACGGTTGACGAATTTCTCGGGTAAACTGAAGCCTGGAAGCTGATGGTACCTTAAAGCCAGCACGACCAAGTGCTTCAAGAGTGTCATGAGACACCATCTGCCAGCCATAGTGGCCGTGAAAAGACATTTGCGCTTGTCTCCCGGTTGTACTACTGGCCAGGATACTACTAGGAAGTTTCCTGTCACGTGCGGAGCTGCTTGGTTTGCCAACAAACCAAGGTAGACCAGAGTTTACCCCTAGGACTTATGGGGCGTAGGGTCATTACCGCTCCATGATAAGTAGTGGTACGTCATCTGCTGACATGGTACCTCAGAATCGCTATTGACTGATAATGGCACCGAGTTCTGGAACAAAGACGTCGATGGATTTTCGGAAAGTCTGGGTATACGACATATGCTCACGCCACCGTATCACCCGCAAGCAAACCCGGTCGAACGCCTGAACCGCACCATTAAGACCATGATTAGAGCTTTCGTTGAAGCCAATCATAGGTGATGGGACGAGGAGCTGCCTGAACATGTGTTTGTTTACAACACGGAGAGGCACGCTTCTACAGGATTCTCCCTCGTAATGCTTAACAGTGGTAGGGAACCATACGCCCCAGGTACAATGCGCCGACAGGTCGATTCGATGGCCCAATAACGCCTAGAGGATGAGGCACTAGAGAGCTGGAAGCAATGCATGGACCGTTTGCCGATGCTGGACGTGGAAGCAGCCCAGCGAAGCTATAAGGCACAGGCCAATGCCACCCAGCATTACAATGCCAAGCATCGCGACGTGGTCTACGCTCCTGATGACCAGGTATGGCGGGAGAACCACGTCTTGTTCTCAGCAACGCAGGGAATGGTGGCAAAATTTGCCCCAAGGTATGTCGGCCTCTTTACCGTCATGAAGGCTTTAGGTTCCAAGACGTATGAGTTGAAATCTGAAAAAGGCATGCACTCGGGTTCTATACACGTGAGGCAGTTGAAACCCCACGTGAGCAGAGCCTCGGCAATGGAAGAAGAAGACCCCCCGTCTAACGACTCGGGGTCCGAAGAAGACGTGGTCAGCTCTACTCAACCATTGTTGAAAAGTGGCAAACAGGCGAAGCGCGATCCGCCTAATGCGTGTCTAATAGATGTAAGCGAGGCTGCTGGACCAGCCTGGCCGAAGTGAGGTAGTCCGTGAAAAGTGACTATGGTGTCAAAGCCACCCGCCACGGCTAAGACACATGCGAGCGATGGCAGACCACGCGACGAGATCCGAGCATGCGACCAAGCGATAGGTCAGTCGCCGAACGACATGCGATGTTTGCGGCCCCAAAAATTAGTGAAATATTAATTTTGTAAGCGCCTCCATCTTAATAAATCATGTTTTTTTCTTCTTCCCCCACTTTTTGTTTTTTTTTGTTTTCTGGGGGCAGAACTGTTTCAGATCAAGTCAACGCCAGCCATCAGTTGGGGCGGCCTAATAAGGTGTCTAAGACACGCTTACGATAAAAGTGAGGTCTGCAATCTTGTTAAGCCTCTCAAACGAGGCCTTAACTCACGGGCGAAGGCGACTCTGCAATTGGCCATTGAGCCCAGTGGTGACGACCAGGTGGCCACCCCGCTGACAGGCTTGCCCACCCCAGAAGCCCAGGAGGCTCAACAGTCACTGGTTCTCGAGACCCCTATAGATTCAGACACCACCTGGAAAGGCATCTAGGAGCGTCTCAGCAAGGCGCGGGACCAAGTCGTGGCGAGTCGCCAGGAGGCGATCGCCATGTTCTCGGAGGTGGAGGCCTTCGTGGACGAGCACGGCTCCACGGCTGCAACTGCAGAGGTGGAGAAGATCACCATGATTGGCCACCGCAACTTTGCGGCCAATCACCAGGTGTGGGCTGAGATGCGTCAGCGTCTTGACGAAGAAGAGCGTAGGTGCGCCAAGGACGCCCGATGCCTCGAGGAAAAGAGGAAGATGGAGGCTGAGGCTCGGCAGCTCTGCCAGGAGGCCGAACGCCTCCTAGTCAAGGCCTGCATAGTAGAGGCACAGGCAACCGGGAACATCACCTAACCCATCTGTTGCTACATGTGTGGGCTGAAGGGTATTAAGCAAGGAATGCCCGAGGCGCTCTGAGCACTACCGCTTCAAGGGAGTGACCCCCTCCAGTCCAGGATCGGCCCATCAACGGTATCACAGTGGCCAAGGGCAGACCACCCCATCAAGTTTTTTTTGTTGCTTTTCTTTTTCTTCTGTTTTTTTTTCAATGCCTTTTTTTTTCTTTTTTTGCTCTTTAGTTCCCAGTAATGAATTGTACCCGTTTTTCTTTTTATTGTTACCCAGTGGCTTTCTTTTCTACCATCCGATTCCCCATTTCCTCTGTTTCGGATATTGTCCCCGAAACCTACCTGAATGGCGCTTAGGATGTAGAGTTGGATATCTCGGTATACAACGTCTAGTCGGGGGGTGTAACGGTGCCCCACCGTTAAGCTGCATAGGTTGGCTAGATCAGGTAAGGAAAAGAGGAAAAAGGGGTTAAGAGGATTAGGAAAAGAGGAGAAATTAATAGAAGGGGAAAATGAGTAGAGGCTGTGAGCGGGCAGATTAGCTTGGGCCTTCAAGCTCGCGAGAAGCTAAATTGCTGGTTTTCCGTGAGAAGCGAAATTTTTGTTTTCATCGCAAGAAGTGTTCGTTGCGTTTCCACTGGGAGTGTGGATTTAGGCGACCGTCGACCGGTGAACGGGTACGACGTCTTGGTGCAGTGCCTGGGGTTGTGACACTGCTCCTGGTCTTGCTGACAAGGTCTAGCCAAGGCCAACCCCGACGACCTCGACCTTCAGACGCAGCCAGTAGGGACGCCTACTGGCCTCTGCGTATCCGCTCCATTAGCACCCGTAGTCTCGGCCTGTCCAAGGCATTGTCGAGGAGCGATCCCTGGGATGCCGTGAGTACCTGCCAATAAGAAGTTTATTGTACAGGGCAGTGGTCCTCGAATAGCCCACGTTGTCTGCCCGGTTAGCGAGTTTGCGCTGCGAGCACGTCGAGTAACCGCGCTCGACGTGCGATATTACACACACACACACACACACACACACACACACACACACACACACACACACACACACACACACACACTCAACTACAACCGCGAATGTCTTTTACATTTTATATTTCTTTTTATATTATTTTGGAATATAATTCTTATTTTTAAACGACTCGCGAGTGCTTACTCTTTTCTGCGTGTGCCCTGTCCCCCCTGTGTTGTGCTAAAGTTGTCGCGAGAGGCGACGACGTCCAAGATTAACGCAATACTTGGCCCCTAGAGGTGTCTTGGAGAGCGAGACTCGTGTTGTTTATTACAGGGTGTCTCACCACGGGTACCCGGGCAACACAGTCCCGGTTGAGGTTGCAAATTCCGTTTCGAGCAATCCGTTTCGGTAACACTCCGTAACAAACTTTTGACCTGATTGATTTTTTTAACTTTATTGCAGCTCAAATTAAAGAAGTTTCAATTAACTTCCAACAAAATTTTAGTTTGCTTAGAAGTATTCGCTTGGTAAAAAGTTGTGGCTGATTGAAGTTTGGATTTAAAAAAAACAAGAATCAATCTTAATGATTTTGAATCCATTGGAAACCATCGGTAACGTTTAATATGATAATTATTTCTAACTTTACCAAAGCTTAACTTAAAGTTCTTGGAACAAGTTTTTATGTGAGTTCTGTTGGAGTCTGAAATAATCATCTAATTAAAATTTCAGGCTGATGTGGCTATTAATTTAATCGCATAATAGAAATCGCTTCGGTTGATTTTTTCGAAAATACTCAAACTCATCGTAAATTTTAATTTCATCGAAGTTCTTAAAACTACTGGGTGTTTATTGATATTATTATTATAAATCAAAATTTTTTAGTACAAATATTTTGATAACTGGCTGGCATGAAAAATACATTCTTGCCAACAAAAGCCAACATTATGAGAATTATTAAAAATTATAAATGCAGAAGCTTTTACACGATTATTTATTACATAGAAAAAAGTGGACAGTGTTAAAATAATAATATTTTATTTACATTGTAAAACATTCATGCAGTATGTATACAGTATTAAGTATTATATATATTATTCAATTTTTAAAAAGTAATCACACCAAAAGTTACGTCTGGTTTTCGATTGCTTCTAAAATCATTAAAATTCAGATTTAAGAAAATAATTTTTTCTTTAAATCATAGTTCATATTCAGAATGAAAATAAGCACCCACGAGTATTAAAACCTTAGATAAAATTAGTATCAATGGTGAGTCTGAGTAATCTTAGAAAAAGTCGATAGAAGCGTGATTTATTTATGTGCTTAAGCTAATAGCCAACATTAGCCGAAAATTTTAATTGAATCATGATTTAAGACTCCAACCAAGCTCAAATTAAAACTGGTTTCAAGTACGTCTATTTAAGCTCTGGTAAAGTAAGAAATAATATTCGTATCAAATGTTACGGATGGTTGTCAATGGATTCGTTAATTATCAAGATCGATACTTTTTTTTTTAATCCAAACTTCTATGAGACACAACTTTCCACCCGACAAATATTTTTGAGCAAACCTTAGTTTTGTTAAGAGCTAATTAGAAAATTTTTAATTTGAGCTCTAACAAAGTCAAAAATTTTAATGAGCTCAAAAGTTTGGGTGGTTTCAAGTGATTTTTTCAAAAATTAACAAAAACTTCTTTTTTTAATTACAAGCCTAAGCTTTACTCATCTGTATTTTTCTATAAAGTCGACATCTTGATCTTAATTTATGCTTAAAAGAAAGCTTATTTCAAGCACTTCAAAAGCCTTCTTACCTGACTTTGATAGCTCTTCTGAAAAAAAGTTATAAATAAAAAAGTTCACTTTTTTAAATTAATCAACTTTTTTCGTTCACTTGCTTGATTTCCCCGGAAAAGCTGAAAAAAGTTAGTCTCCCATTACTTTTTGTTAGTTTACGAGTTTTTCCGTGTTTTTAGATGTGTGAGAAAAAAAAACCGCATTCCGTGGGTGAGCATTGAATTTTTCCTTTTTTTTAAACTGGGGACGCCTAAGTGTACATTAAACGTGGAACTGCTGACATACGTTCATGAAAAATGATTTATGTAGCCATCGCTTGTTCCTAACTTACATATTAATAATGTATACTAGTTACACACGTGACTACAACATATGATAATATATACTGCATACGTCACATATTTTTCTCTATCTTACACAACTAAGTACAATTTATACATTTTCAGAATCCTAATGACAGATTCTTACCAGGTGCTGGAAAACTTGAGTATTTAACACTACCCTTGGAATCTGAAAATGTTCGTGTCGAAACAGGTGTCCGTCAAAATGATGAAGTATCTGTTTATTATGATCCACTGATAGCAAAACTAGTTATTTGGGGAAAAGATCGGAAGGAGGCATTGAATATCATGAAATGTAAACTTTCAGAATGTAACGTTAGTTGTTTTTTCTTAGAATACACATATTTGTACTATGTAAATTTTTTGACTTATTCATGTAAAATATTAAGGTATCGTGATTAATTTACAGATTATAGGAGTAGACACCAACGTGGAGTTTATTAAAGATATTTTTAAACACCCAAGATTCCAAAATGCCGCAGTTCATACAGGTTTCATCGAAGAACACTGTACATCATTGTTTTCTGAGATTCCAGTACCAGTTCAAATCATAGCAAAGGGCTCACTAGGCCTAATACTTTGTGAAAAATTAGATTTAACTCGGTTTTCTACTAGGGCTGATAGTCTACTTCATCCATTCACCATAAAAACTGGGTTTCGGCTAAATCATACTCTTTGTAGACGAATTCATTTCTTTGTGGGTAGTAAAAAGTTTTTCGTTGATGTTAAATATGTAAAAAAAGATAGTTATGCAATGAGAATAAATAATTCTGGACCATGGAGAAAAGTAACTGGCTTATTGAAAAAAAAAGAATTTGTTTTGGAACTTAAATCGGACATTGATGGGGTGATAGAGAAAACTAGACTGGTTAAAATAAAGAACGATTTGCACATGTTTACTCACGTAAGTAATTGTTTATATACCACAAACAAATTTTTTTTCTATGACTTTAATTTTTTAATGAAGTGGTGTGGCATAGCTACATGCAAGATTCAGCACTCAAATACGCCTGATGCCATGCCTTTATAGACGTTTTATTGTGACTGACATATGTTTTAAATAAGATAAAACATATTAGATAATTTATTTAATGTACCGACATGTGTAGTTTTTTGAAGTTAGCTGGTATCTTTGAGTTCATACGAATAACATCCAAGCACAAAAAATCAATGAATTATTTTTTTGACCAGAATAGGTAAATTAAATATTTTGAAGGTTGATAAAGCTAAATTTTTTTTGTTTTATTACACATAACTATTGTCTTCTTACTTTATTACCTTGTAACTATACATTTTTCTTACTTCAACCTTAACACGAACAAATCTATGTTTCAAAAGCTTGTGGCCTTGTGAATTACTATTTTGAAACCCAAGTATAGAGACAACTCTGTCATAATAAAAGGCTGTATCACAGGTGGTTGAATAAAAGCCGCATAGGGAAGAACCCATTTTCTTTTATAGAACTTGTAATAGTTCAAAGACGGTAATCACGGACCGATAGGCTTAAGAGATTCTCTAGTAGATGGTTGGCCGAAAGTTGTACTTTGAGAGAAAAAATCAGTATGTTAAGAGAAACCACGGTTTTCCTAATTTTTCGTATATTTTTTTTTGTTATTGTTATTCTAATAAACAGGTAAGTAAACAATTAAACAAGATAATTTCATTGTCATGTCAACTAAAAATAAGAACATGACTTCTTTGTATTGCTTATGCTTAAAGTCAATATTGTGGGGAGTCAAAACAGTTTTCTAGATCGCCTTGCGAATCTAAAGCGTTAACATTGAAAAATTAAAGTTGTTCATCAATAATAAAATACTTTTTTTTTCTTTCAAAGACTCGTTTTCTTCCAAACTCAAATTCAATCGCAACCACTTTTTGGTGCATCAGCTGAGAATCAACTTGTCTATCTTTTTTGTGTATTTTGTGTACCATGAGAAGATATTAGATACTTAGATCTGCGTGTAAGTAGACCTTAAGAAAGACCTTTACGTCTAGCCATTAGAGAAAACCATGCTTTGGACTCAGACTCCGAAGGTGATTTCTCCACTAACCTCAACAGATTCAGAGCAAGACCATTCCCAGAATACGCATATCGTCAAGATGAAGAAAATTCCATTTATGTCTTTCAACCACCAGAGATACAGTCGTTGGAAGAATTGAAAGTCAAAGGAAAAGATAACTACTAAATGGTGCGTCAATATAGCAAACTTAAAACAGTGATTTGTTAAGGATTTTAAATAATTACACTAATGTGCCTTCATAAGAATCTCCTAATAAAGTATAAGTTTCTTAGTGACTTGTGTTTAATTTCACGAAGAACCTCCTTGTCACTTGATTTCACGTTACAGAATTTGATGCTACGTGGGGGGTGGCAAGCATCGCAATTTCTTTGTTTCGTGTTTGGCGTTTTCGTTGCTTTAGCTTATACGGATTCTGACAATAAGCACGTATAGTGTAGTACCACGGAAATCAAGCTTGTGTACCGGAATAAAACCAAACGGGATAAAGAATGAGCCAGTAGCTATTTATACGAGCGATTATAAACAACAACAATCTGAAAGTCTACAAGGCAGGAGGCCAGAGCAACTTCAGGGAGAACCAATAGGACAATCACGATTCAGCAGAGCCAGAGCCGTATTTCTGCCCATCAATACCGAAAAGCGAAGTATTAGTTAGAGAAGGATGATATTCAACTTTATTATTCTGGCTTTGTAGATATTGTTGACCAGGTAAGCAACTGTTTTATAGGAAAAGACATTTTTTTTTTTTTTTTATTGTAGATGCTGGTTTTTTTTCTGTTTTTCCCTGACCCTGGCTCAATAAATATAAAATCCAGCATAATGAACGTAAAATGATAGGTAGGTTTATTTAGTAATCTAGTTTAGATACAGAAAACATTTAAAAGTAATAATTTACACCCGTATTAGCTGCAGGATAGATTATTATTTTCATTTTATATCCACATTTTACTACCAAATAAAAATACAGCGTAAAATTAAAGTAGATTAAGAGAAAGACGAATGCCATTATTTTGCTTTTTTTCTTGTCTGTTATCATTTGTGAAGTCCGATTATTACTAAGCCATTATACAGGTTATTAAATAGGTCCCCGCAACTTGAAGAATACGTAAGCTTAACTGGGGGATACATTTTACGACATACCAATAAAAAAAAACGATGATGCATTTTTGTGGTGTCATCAATGAGTTGGCAAGCGATAGTGAAGGCCTAAGTAAGAAATTTTGGGATTTGTAGGGTATTAAAGGTGATTTATAAAAAACTTTGTGAAGATCGCCCAACCACTACTTAAACGATTAAAAAGTAGTACTGAATTCAAATGGCGATATCGCGAAGAGGAAGCATTTAAATTTTTTATCGACGTACTGTGTAGTGAACCAGTACTCACAGCCCCGGATATGCAAAAATCCTTTATCACTACGACGGACGCCTCAGATTACACGATTGGAGCCATCCTTAGTCAAGGAGAGATTGGAAAAGACAGACCATGTGAGTATGCACCACAATGCCTTATGGAAATTGAGCTCCGTTACGTGACATACGACAAAGAGTTATTGGCGGTTGCATTTGCAAAAGAGTGACTAAGACCATATCTATACAAGTTAAAATTTACGGTTATCACAGATACGAGCAACTTAATCACTTTCACTCGTCTCAAAAACCAGACATTTGTTTTAACAGGCTTAAAGCGACACTTGGAGGATATGAATTTGAAGTTATACACTGACTGGGCATAAACAACAGACTACCTGACGCATTATCGTAAGACTCAGTTTCGTAAGCAAGAAAAAGGTGAATCTAGAGCTTCCAAGGCAACAACTATACGAACTAGTGGATCAACAAGAAAGAGAAAGAGGAGGCAATAGCGATAGACCACGGGTGAGGGTTTACAAGTTTCGAGCAAAAAGGAAAGAGAAAATACAAGAAAATACAAAGAAAATGAAAATAAAATGCACAGGCTCAGAAACATCCAACAATGAAGTGAAGAGGAAAAAAAGAAGAGTGGAGTATGACGAAAAAAATGATATGAATGAAAAAAAGATACAGACAGAGAAGTGAACTCGGAATCAGAAAAATTAGATGAGAGAAAAATTTTTAGGAAAAATGAATAGCTACATGTCAGAGATGACATCGGAGAAACGAACGCACGACTAATCGCTCTTACAAGGGATAATCTTATTTTCCAAGGAATGACGGACGAAAAATTAGGTTACATTGTGAAGCAACCAAGATTCTGAAAAGTAGTAGAAGTGACGAGTACACTAGCGATAGGAAACGCGAACGAAAATAAACAACCGGACACACACAACTTATTAGAGGGGAAAATCAGGTGAGCTGTGGAGGCAAGTCATAATCAATATGAGGAAGCGAAGTGCAGAGAAAAGGCTGGGAATGAGGATTAACGAATGGGAGCCCAATAAAATTACACCTATGAAGAAAGTACCACAAGAAAGGAGGACTCAATTATACACAACATGATTAAGCAAGACCAGCCTGAGAAACAGGGGTATGAAGCAATAAGGGAGCCCAACGTACTATCAAGAACAAACGCACTTACAGACAAGTGTCTATAATACCTTAATGATAATAGACCAATAGAAACCAATAAATGTAGCTAGCCTTATAAAATACTTTCTCAAAGGCTGGGACTACCGTGCTATGCACCGAGAAACCACCTCTTTTACAGCCTTATATTGCTATTCAATCTTGACCACTTGATTAACGAATTTAGAACAATATTAAAAATTCAGGGTACCTGAAAAAATGTAGGGAGCAAGAGAAGACGGAAAACAAACTCAAAATGGATACAGAATATGGAGATGAGAAGTACGTATCGTACATATATTTATTAGGGATATTCTTAAGCACTTGACGAGCGGAGACCAGCGTGTGGATCAGCTTCCCCTGAGTCAAAATCCGTTTACAGAATAATTTTTTAACAATTATTTATTAAGTAAATGGATTTACAAAAGTGCTCAATTTCAGCGTGTTTAGAACGCCAATTTCAATGGCGCGGGCTGCCCTGAAGTGCAGTGTCATGGATCGCAACAACATAGCAACAAACCTCTAGGTCGGTAAACAAAGTCTGAATAGATCCCCTAGCGGGCAGGAGATGGCGCTCAAATGTAATTAAAATAGTAAAAACGTGTAGCTATAAAATTATTAAAAGGAGATGAAGGGCTGAGTATCAGTAACGTAAAAACAAATAAATAAGCGCACGAAAAGGTTATTTAGTTGACCCGAGATATTATTGTGAGATCATTCTATAAACGATGAAATTAAAAATGACGATAAAGATGATGATGACAATGGTAAGGATAATAAACATGATAATTAATGTGATATAAGAAAAAAGATACAATCGTTAACAGCATTAATAATAATAATAAAGACAAATGTTTAACTTAAGCGGCTATCAGGTGGAACTTAGGCCGCACTGGGGTAGTATTTGAGCAGCGGCACTTGGGCGGCACTTAGGCCGTACTTTGGCGGTACTTGAGCAGAATGTGAAAAGCGGCACTTAAGCGGTACTTGGGTGGTACTTGGGTAGTATTTGAGCAGTGGCGCTTGGGTGATACTTGGACGGCACTTTGGTGGCACTTAGGCAGAATGTGAAAAGCGGCCCTTGGGCGGTACTTGGGCGGTACTTGGGCAGTGGCCCTTGGGCGATACTTGGGCAGCGGCACTTGGGCGGTATTTAGGCAGTACTTGGGCCGTACTTTGGCGGTACTTGGGCAGAATGTGAAAAGCGGCACTTGGGCAGTACTTTGGCGGTACTTGGGCAGAATTTGAGAAGCGGCAACTTGGGCCGTACTTTGGCGGTACTTGGGCAGAATGTGAAAAGCGGCACTTGGGCAGTACTTGGACGGTACTTGGGCAGAATTTGAGCAGCTGCACTTCGGCGGCACTTGGGTGGCACTTAGGCGGTACTTGAGCGGCACTTAGGCCGTACTTTGGCGGTACTTGGGCAGAATGTGAAAAGCGGCACTTAGGCAGAATTTGAGAAGCGGCAATTCGGCGGCACTTGGGCGGCACTTAGGCGGTACTTGGGCCGTACTTTGGCGGTACTTGGGCAGAATGTGAAAAGCGGCACTTGGGCGGTACTTGGGCGGCACTTAGGCGGTATTTAGGCAGTACTTGGGCCGTACTTTGGCGGTACTTGGGCAGAATGTGAAAAGCGGCACTTGGGCGGTACTTGGGCGGCACTTAGGCGGTACTTGGGTGGCACTTGGGCCGTACTTTGGTGGTACTTGGGCAGAATGTGATAAGCGGCACTTGGGCGGTACTTGGGAAGAATTTGAGCAGTGGCACTTGGGCGGCACTTAGGCGGTACTTGTGCAGAATGTGAAAAGCAGCACTTGGGCGGTACTTTGGCTGTAGTTTGTCGGCACTTGGGCAGAATGTGAGCAGCGGCACTTGGGCGTTACTTGGGCTGTCAATGAGAAAAATAATTTAAATTGAGTGAGGTACAAAAATAATACTATCCAAGTACCACCCGAGTGCCTCTACTAAAAATGCACCGAAGTGCCAAGCAAGTGCCACCAAAATATCGCCAAAGTACCGCCCAAGTACCGTCCAAGTGCCGCTGCTCAAATTCTAAACAAGTGCTGCCAAAGTACCGTACAAGTACCACCATGTGCTACCCAAAAACCGCTAAAGTACCACCCAAGTGCCGCTGCTCACATTCTGCCTTAGTGCCGACAGAGTACCGCCCAAGTACCGCTGCTCACATTCTGCCCAAGTGCCGACAAACTACAGCCAAAGTACCGCCCAAGTGCTGCCCAAGTGCCGCTGCTCACATTCTGCCCAAGTGCCGACAAACTACAGCCAAAGTACCGCCCAAGTGCTGCCCAAGTACCGACCAAGTACCGCTTTTCACATTCTGCCCAAGTACCGTCAAAGTACCGCCAAAGTACGGCCCAAGTGCTGCATATGTACCGCCCAAGTGCCGCTGCCCGAATTATGCCCAAGTACCGCCAAAGTACGGCCCAAGTGCCGCTTTTCACATTCTGCCTAAGTGCCAACAAAGTCCCGCTAAAGTACGGCCCAAGTGCCGCATAAGTGCCGCCCAAGTGCCGCTTTTCACATTCTGCCCAAGTACCGCCCAAGTGCCGCTTTTCACATTCTGCTCAAGCACCGCCAAAGTACGGCCTAAGTGCCGCCCAAGTGCCGCTGCTCAAATACTACCCAAGTGCGGCCCAAGTTCCACCTGATAGCCACTTAAGTTAAACATTTGTCTTTATTATTATTATTAATGTTGTTAACAATTGCATCTTTTTTCTTATATTACATTAATTATCATGTTCATTATCTTTGTCATTATCATCATCATTTTCATCGTCATTTTTAATTTCATCGTTTGTAGAATGATCTCACAATAATATCTCGGGTCAACTAAATAACCTTTTCGTGCGCTTATTTATTTGTTTTTACGTTACTGATACTCAGCCCTTCATCTCCTTCTAATAATTTTACAGCTACACGTTTTTACAATTTTAATCACATTTGAGCGCCATCTCCTGCCCGCTAGGGGATCTATTCAGACTTTGTTTACCGACCTAGAGGTTTGTTGCTATGTTGTTGCGATCCATGACACTGCACTTCAGGGCAGCCCGCGCTATTGAAATTGGCGTTCTAAACACGCTGAAATTGAGCACTTTTGTAAATCCATTTACTTAATGAATAATTGTTAGAAAATTATTCTGTAAACGGATTTTGACTCAGGGGAAGCTGATCCACACGCTGGTCTCCGCTCCTCAAGTGCTTAAGAATACCCCTTATATAAAGCAAAGTCGCTAAAACCGTTGTAATCGATAACCACGAAAACTACTGAGCTAATTTTGCTGAAATTTTGCATACTGATTCATGACACTTGCTAGATGGTTTTAATATAGTTTTTGTCTTAAAAAATTTAATAACAATAGCAATAAATAAGCTCAAAGTTTTGCAAAATACGCCCGCTTTTCACTTTAGTTCGGTAGGATCTGCTAGGTGGCGTCGACACAAAATGGAGCCTATCTGCAACAAAATTAAAAAAGTGTGGTTATAATATGCTGGAGCAACTTAAAAAATGATGCAGTCACCCTTTGGCAGTTCATCCAATTGCGTAGAAAATGTAGATGATAGTCATGCAGCTGGATATCCCGGTTACGGGTGACACTCTTCTCTAAGGGGGAAGAGACCTAGGTCTCCATTCACCCTGAATCCTAATGATTGACGAGTGCCATTAATAGAAAATTAATCTAACCAATGACGTCTCCAGCGTAACACCAGGAGACGTGCCTAGCCATAGCACAACCTGCTCCAATACTTCATAGTAATGTGGCCGTTCCATCATCCGGCCTGGTACCGTCAAAAATTTTTCACTTCAAATGTAAGCTAGGGAAGACAACCCTGAGGAGCACGGCAGCCACAACGGCTTCTTTCTTAGTGGTCGTCTTAACGTCATACCCACAAAGAAGGTATTCTCTAGACCAACTTTCCCGACTAACGATAAGCGATTGGTCATTCAGGGAACGACCCGAAGACGAGATATTCTTTGATCAGCGGCGTACCTCCCTCCGTCACGGTCTCCGTATACAAAGACTTCGAAGGTAAGAGTCAAGCTACCCGCAGCTGGTTCTGTATTATCAAGAATAATAATATGGAATAGCTCAAAGTTTCACCACTGGCCCTTTTCAGGGACATTATAAGTACTTACGTTGCCTCCTTAACCATCAATCTCATCGGTTCTTTTAAGGGCCATGTAAGTTGAAACTACCTTGCCAACAAATACATTTTTACTACCATTTCTGAAAGCGATTTGTCGACTAAAAAAATGTGTTAACTAAAGAAGGCCGCTATTAAATTAAGTCAGTCATCCACTGGCAGTCGTTACGAGCAGAGTTGTTATGTCGCAAGGCTGGGAACCCCAGTGACCGACAACCCTATTTTATTTTTTTGACTCTAAGCATTTAACCAGGAATCACCGATCCTTTCCAAGATCTGCGCTGGGCAAACCTATAAAAGCTATGAAGGAAAATAAACTTGAGCCAACGGGACAATCTCAACCGGGCAAGTATTACTAACCAATCTTCCCATCTAAAATTAGCAAAACAACTGAATCTTCAAATAAAAAAGGTGCTTTAGACACCAACTGAGAATTAACGGCTCTTTATGGCCAACGATTATTTTATGGCATAAAGAACGCACGGTACTTTTTAGCATACTTATACTTTTTTCAATTTTTACAGCTTATTATTTGACCAAATAGACTATATGGATTCCGAAAAAATATTTTTTTAATAAGAAGATTTTTGTTCTGAGAAGTGTCAGGAACATACGTAAAATTTCTAACTGAAAACGTTTTACATTAGATGTCAACACACTACGGTGTTTTATTTAGTAAGTCTTGGGCGAAGCCGAAACGGGGGGCCGCTAGTATATAATTCAAGGCTGAAAAAGTAAAAAAATGTCTTAGATTGTCTGAGCACTGTTGTCTGAGGNTATATATACATACACAAATATTTCGCAAAATTTAAGAAAAATGTGTGCGTGCACCTCCGATTAACTGGTGGACATTATATTTATGCACAGTATATTGCAACAGAAGAAGAGGAAATCGGCCACTTGCATTTAGAAGGTATTAGTGAGAATGCACATTTCATGCTCTTAATACAAACATCTGATATTGAATTGAGAGGTTATTCACGCAACAATGACTGCAGTCGTTGCAAAGAGTGTAAAGAATGTAAGTGTGAGTCCAAGCAACACGAGAGAATAGACCAGAGAAAACGGAGAAGAAATGTTAAGAAGCAACCAGGTGTATAGCAAGAACTAAGTGAGGAAAAGACGAGCTTGGACGGTTACATTAGAAAACGAACTTAGTAAAATGTAAAGTCAACAACAGAGGAAGTGGATGGCTTTGAGCATGACGAGATACAGAACGAAGAACAGTCCAATGATTTAAATTAAGTGCTTCGTAAAATGAAAGATTGGGGGATAAAACAGTCATACACTTACCATCACTGAAAAAATATAGGATACATAGAACACGCCTGCCAACTGAAGTAATAACAGGGACACCAAAGGAAAAGAAGGATCTACCCTTGTGCTAAAAACTTAATAAAATTAATAATCACACCTTTAAAAATATCGAAAACCCAACATTTATGGTGGTGTTGGAAATCAAGCTAGTGATTCAGTTAGTATGCAGTTTAGATTATTTTTTGCATAAGTCTCTGCCTGAGAGTCAAAACTACACTCTTTAACTCTTTCGGTAGCCAATAAATTTGCCTCTTGAGTTATGGCATGTTGTTCTCCTAGCTATCTCCTGCAGTCAGCCCACCTCGTTCACTTGCAGCAGTAGAAAGTTTTGTAAAACTATCTCTCTGTAAACTGTGCTTATTCAAATAAGAAAAACTCTCTCGACAATTATATGATATTATGCAACTTATGCCCATAGGGATACCCGCAAAAAAATACTTACTTGAGAGCAGTCACGGCACCGTAGTGCCTCTTCCATGACGGTGCCTTGCGGAATGGTACAATATTTTCCATCATCCACGACGATCGCCATCATACGAGTGTTGTCGTGAGGCAGGCTTATGCAGTCGTGTAACTGTTGCACAAAATCAGCCAAATTCATGAAAGAAGAAGTCATGACACATTAAAAGTAGTGTGCAGGAAAAAAGAGGAAAATCATACAAGCAGGTACACTAGAGAAGTGGGAAAAAAGTTAGCACGTTAAAGTCATACGAAGCACTAACGGGGGAAGACCAAAACATTCAACAATCCTCACAGCCTATTCCTTTCGGGAAAATAAAAAAAGGAATAGTTAGCATGAAAATAATAAAACGGGTAAAGTCACGGAGACAAGTGTGTAAGGCAATCATTGATTTACAATGCGTCTTCCTGTTGAGAATGACTATTATCGTCGAACGAAACAACAGAGTGAATGGGATACAACAGCCTTGTTGCAATAACCATAGGTTGTAGTATATGCACCAAAAAAGTATAATTAAAAAGAACAAAATTAAAAAAAAAAAAAAAAAATGAAAACAAAACAAGAAACAAAAAACCTCTAGAAAGACTTTATAAGTATTACCAATAAACATTTACTCTGTAAATATGTGGTATACCTAGCTAGTATTGAAAGTCATTAAATTTAAGACAATCGTTTGAAATTTAAGATTTTTTTTCGATAGTGTACATGTGGAGCCTTCACTCTCCCCACAAAAACATATACACTCTTTTCGAATGCATTTTAAGTTTATGTTAAACAGACAAAACAAGCGAACTTACAACATGCTAGAGATTTAGTAAACAGAATGCAAGCGCTTTCATATAGTACAGGGAGTATAAGCAACTCACAAGCACTGTAATGTGTTATGGTAGAGCTATACTTTCGACTTGAATTGAAAATCTTACCTTTTTGTCTATGAACGTCATTGTTTCGACTATTGTTATTGCTTGGTCAAATTATTAGGATGGGGTTATTAGGAACCGCGTACTAGTCATATCCGCAAAATGATAAATAAAGTTTTCCCTTTTTCCAAAGAGACAAACTTGTTCAAGTATACGTAACTATTAAAATGAAGATAGTAAGACAGCAACAAAATATCATAGGAGATAGAAAAGGACTCAAACAAATAAAAAGAGAGGATAAAAGAATGACAGGGAGGTAATGATTTGCGATAACTAATGGATAACAGGAATATGAAAAACCTGATAGAACAAAAAAAGGAAGCCTGCTTTATGTTTGAGGACTGGGGCCATGCCGGTGAAAGAAGAGCCGGGACAAGTAGAATCAATTGACAAAAATCCCGACATGCGAGTAGATTACTTAAGGCCTGTTTCAACCAATTTCGTCAACATGAAAGGTGATATGGTATATAAACTGGGATCAAATAGTTAAAGAGGAAAAGGCATTCGAAGCACATCAGGCAAGCTAGTTTAAAATGCAGAGTGACGAGTGACGGTAAGGAAAGTAAGCAAATACGAAGGAAAAATAAAGAAGGCTACCAACGAGGTCCTAAATGCGGTACAGAAGATCAAAGACGTATACAGAGCAGTAGCTGGTCAAAAAGTACAAAGAAATGGGAAAAAAATGCAAGAAATTCTGGGTCATAGAACAAATACAAAGGAAGGATTGTCAGAAAATAATTTTAAAAGGTGTAATAGAAATCATCAGGAAGTTTTTCTTACCACTTCACCTGAAAATTCGAGTTTTGGCGTCAGTGTATAAGAACGAAAGCCAACGTTCCCTCCATATTGACACGACGTCTATATTGCGTAGAAGGGTCAAAAGAAAAAACTTCCTTCTTCTTTCTTCTTCTCATGGCTTGAGAGAAAGATAGAGAGTAATAGCAAACAGCAGTGCATCAGTATTAAGTACTTATCTACGCTGCATTTAATAATTTCTTACAAGCTGTGAGTAACATTCTATATAAAACACGCGTACAACTAAGTCTAAATATAGAAACAATGATTAAATGATAGTTAAAAAATCTTATAAAAATCAAACTAGTGACTTTTGCAGTAACTGATGCCCAGGAGACTAACAAATACTTATATTGGTACATAAATGTTTAAATGCTGTTGATATGCAAAAATGTTTATCAAAGAATAAAATTTATAAGATGTCATTTAATACCTAATAAAACTAAAGGGATTTTTAGTAAAATTCAGTTATTCCAACCGACTTTTTTTGGGCATGTAAACATCCACTAACTAACAATCCTTGTCTCGCTTGGGTCGTAAGTGTTAGCTGACGATACAGGCCCTTACTTTTACCTTAAACACAACCTATCATACTCACCACTGAAGCAAATTGTTATCTGATGGCCAATGAACCACGAATTTTTGGCTGAAGTAGTAAGAAAAACAGTATACATCACACGGGCCATCACTCGATAATCTGCTCCGGCGGTTTTCCCCCCTCGGCTTCGTCTCAGGCGGCAATTTCACCACTGGAAGTGGATTATCAAGTTTCGTCCCTTGTAATGTAATGTACTATCACATCAAAATTATGCAGTGGCAAACATTTTAATTCACAAACATGTACAAGTAGTAACGTAGAGTCTTATTAAAAAAGCAACAAAGCGCTATGACAAGACTAATACTATATAGTTATAAGTCAACAAAAAAAAATTTTGAACTCCAAAGCATAATTAAAAACAGTTCTTATACAAATTCGAAGTTGAAAAAAAAGTTCAAAGAAAATTGACTTTCTTCTTAATGAAACTTTACATTATCGACAAAATACCAAGGTCTTGTACAACAAGTTAGCATAAGAACATTAAGATCAAATCTATCTTTGAAAAACCTCAGGACTTCAACTACATCTAACAACAAAGTCGATGTTAGAATAAGAATTAGGACTGTTGAATACCGTATGAAAAATGTGATCGTTGTACACAAAGTTGTGTTTTCTACTTAAGAAAGTGATAAGAAAATTTCCCGAATATGTTTAGAAAAAACCAAAATACACATACACCCCTGTAATTTAACTTCAAAGATGATTATAGGTCAAGACTGTATCAATCTTATGATTTAACGAGAGATAAGAGAGATTCAAAAGGATGTCCTTTTTGTCAGTTATTGTTTATTGTGGGTGGTTCATGGCCATTTTAATTTTAAATTTAAAAAGAAAAACACGAATTCATCATAAAATGCTTTTAAACAAGTTTTTATTTTAGGAAATCCAAATCAATAATACAAAGATCAAAGCAATTGTGATAGTGATGTAGAAAAACAAGTGCGTTTTAATTTGAACAGTAAATGTAGTTGAAAGATATTTTATTAACTCTGAAAATGATTTGGCTATAAAAATATTAGAACAAAGGACTCTTGGAAAATCGGTCTTTTATGAAAGTTAAATAATAAATTATTTTCAAACGGTTGACAAACTGCACTTCGTAGATAATCACTTCTTGAGAAAAAATTGAATACAGAACCCGAGTACGTGTAGTTATACTACTAAGATAAAGTATGTTTATTTGAAAGTAAGTTTGCAGTTAAAACTACTGAAAAATTTTTAAGAGATAAAATTCGTTCATTTCTCCATTTTGGTGTTCAAGATCCTGATAAATCAGAAAAAGTCAGGTTAGTTTTGGACGCCTAGGCCAAAGTAAACTCAAAGAGTTTAAATAATCTCTTATTGTCTAGACCTAATTTTTTATAAGACTGTTCCAGGGGCCACTATGCGCAATTTGCATTTGCTTTAAAGTCCGATATGCAAGAAATGTTTCTTGAAATAAAAATGAGACCCAAAGATCGTAACTGTCAGCATTTTCTTTGGAGAGGAAAAGACAGGCAAAATCCACCGAAATAATGTACGCCGATCTTTTTTCATCTAAATGTCTTTTTAGTGCCAACACCGTAATAAAAATTTTTTATATGGATGACTTTCTTCATAGCTGTAAAACTCAAAGTGAGGCTGTCGATTAAGTTTGTCAAGTAATTGAAATTAATTTGCATACGAACTGGAAGATGCATAGTTGGTCGTGTAATGACGGGTCAATATTTTCTAAGGTTGAGAGAAGTAATAAATTAAAATACCTTTTAAAAAATAATTTGAATTATTATGTAGGTGATAAGATTTAAGGCATTTGGTGGAATAATTGCCCAGATAAACTTAATTTTAATGTTAATTTAAAACCCCGTACAATCAGACCCAAGCAAAAAATCGATGAAAAAGAGTTCTATCTATGATCATATTCATCTTTGATTTATTAAGCTTTTTAACACCTTTTATAATTTTTTTAATTTCACTCTAGAATTTTAATGCAAGATGTGTTGGTGAGCAAAATTCAATGACAGAAAAAATTAAAAATAAAAAATTTATTAGATGGCATGAATGGCTAAATTATTAAAATCAGGTGTCATCCATCACTTGATGTGAAATGGTAAGAAGCAGAGAGCAGAGTTACACATTGAATTGTTGCAAGAGTGTTGCTGCCCTGTTGGCTGCGTCTATTTTGACGAAGTCAACTAATTTGTTACTTAAAATTTAGGAGGGATCGTGGCACAAAAAACTACTCAATTGACAAATGATTAATTAAAATCCACCAAAAAAAAACAATTTTGCTAAATTTATCTGAACGGAGGATAGGAATGAACTGGGTAAGATAAATTTAAAATGCACTGATTATGAGCCACGAACGAAGATATATTTCGTGGCTCAAGGGAAAAACTCCAAAGAGAAAAACCCAAGAGAAGAAAAATTAACGAAAATACAAATGAGTGAGGTTGAACAAAAAATTTTAAGATAAACTTCCTGCAATGAAGAGTGTATACTTTTGTATTGTGTGTAGAAAACGTATACGTGCGCGTCCGCACGTGTCTCGAAAAACTCACGAATCGACAATCGTCGCACGGTCCGTGAAGCGGATTTTCGCCGTGCTTTACTCGCAGCACGCCGAGCTTTTCGAAGATAATGCAGATGACGATGATGATAAAAAAAAAAGGGAAAGCGTGAGAGAAATTAACCCCGAAAGGTGACTCCCAGATACCCGTGTGCGTGATGATGATGAGAAAAGATGTAGAAACGAGTAGGACGAATATAAAACCCAACTATGCCAGATACTCGAGATCGCAGTTGACAATTGTGGACCGCTTTGTATAGACAGATAGTTCGGAACTGACCCAGCGCGCCCACCCAAAGTAGTCGCAAGATCCCCCTTACCTTTTTAATTCTCCCACCCGTTGCAGTCGTTAGGACCCATCAATCCCTTACACCTTATGTGAAAAGCCATGTGAAAAAACATTAAAAACTTGGGCTGATAAACTTGGAGACAATCGACGTATCAACACACGATGCACCTGGAGCACAAAAACCACGCTGTACCACAGAAACACAACAGCACGGAAATCCATCGTCCATCCCATTGTCACTACCGCTCAAAGCACCATCGCAGGAAGTGTTCCTCCAGGAGATGTCTGAAACATGGACGCGTCACCATTAAACGCAGATTGGAGGGCAGACTCTTCCATAGTCGCGCTGCATGTATGTGGAAGGAAAACTTATACACATCGGTCCTCGCCCATGGAATACGAAGGTTATTTTCGGGACTCCTCGTCGAGCCCGTTCCGTCGCTCGACTGAAACTCGAAGTACTTAGACAGGTAGCCGGGCTGTTGCCGGCATAGTATCGTACCCAGCAACCGGACACAGAGGAAGTCTCGATGCACCTCGTATGGCATGATGTTAAGTCTGTCGTATGTAGGAGTGATGTGCTCGTACCTCTTCACACCCGTGGCATAGCGTATAGCTGCGTTTTCACCACGTTGAAGTTTCAGCACTAAATCGGTCGACAGTCCCAAGAAGATGCCCGAACAGTACTCATAATAGGGAAAAACAAGTGTTTTTACCAGCAGCAGACGCATGCCAGGCGGAATTGAATCACCGCACTTACGTAGGCATGCAAGAGCTGCAAAACTCTTACGCGTAGTCTGCATCGTCTGCGGGGCAAATGTCAGGGTACTATCCAGGAGGACACCCAAAATTTTGACACTGTCACAGTATTCTAACTCCTTATTTCCAATCCTGACTTTTGGGAGGTTCATTTCATTTAGTCTGCTGATAAAGTTGCGTGTAGCAAACCAGGTAATTTGTGTCTTTGTTGGGTTGATTTTAAGTCCATTCCTAAGGGCCCAGCCGGAGAGAACTGCCAAATCCTCCTCAATCATCCTGATCATCCGATCTATCTCCCGAAAACTGCCATGGACATAGTAAGTGGCATCGTCGGCGTAGTAATGGTGCCTACTGTGGCGCAGTACCGACGATGAGTCGTTGGTGTACAAGGCAAACAGCAGAGGTCCCAAGACGCTACCCTGCGGAACCCCAGCACGCCGAGTAGTAGGAGCAGAGCGTGCACTGTCGTCGCTCACGAGTATTTGCTGACGTTCAACAAGGTACGAATGGATCCATGCACACGCAGCGTCAGACAGTCCAAGTTTTTTCATCTTTTTAACAGCTAGGTTGACGTTCATGAGGTCGAATGCCTGAGAAAAGTTGACAGTGACCAGCAGGGTAACTTGCTGCCTGTTGGCGGCTTCACGAATGTCGTCCACGATGGCTGCAAGTGCGGTGTGCGTGCTGTGTCGTTTACAGAACCCAGACTGAAATGGGTCCAAGAGTTTGCATCCTTTCACATACTCAGTCAACTGTCTGCAAGCTATTGTCTCGAAAAGCTTAGCAGCAGCGCACAAAATGCTGATGGGGCGAAGATGCCCGATTTCCATGGGGGGGGGGGGGGGGCAACCTTCGGAATAGGCCACACAATGGCCCTCTTCCACGCCTCAGGAAAAACTCCCGACCGTAGCGACGTATCGAATATATGCATAAGCACTGGCAAAATATCTGGCATGCAGTTCTTGAGACAGCTAATAGGCATATCATCCATTCCACGAGCATCGGACCGAGCAGAACGGAAGGCGGCAAGCACATCCTCAACTGTGACATGGCTGAAGTAAAATCTACTGTCTGGGTCCACCCACGCGTAGGGCACGAGGTCCCACAGTGGTGTGACATGATTGGGTCCGGCAAAGTGCTCGTTAATTTTATCGCAGCCTGCCGGGAGTGGATACGTCTTCCTCGAGGCAGATGAAGCACCAAGCTCGCCCAGGCAACGCCACATTTCAGTAGCGTTCGCAGCATTGACTAGTTTATCAGCATTGTGTTTAGAGATAGTGTTGCGTAATAATAACTTGACCTGATTCCTCAATAGCTTATAGTTTTGATGGTCCACTGGGCGTCTATGACATCTGTAGAGACTCCATGCCCTGTTACGCGTCCTTATCAGCTCTCCGAGCTCGGCCGTGAACCACGGAGCGCTCTTAGTTTTTTTGGAACAAACGTACTGTACGGTGCATGTGAATCGTAGAGCCGTCGGAGCGACTCAGTGAATACCTCAACTTTCTCATCAACACCAATCGTGCGATGCAGTAGGCCCCAGTCGACAAGCCTCAGATCATTTTTTAAGTTCTCGAGGCAAAAATTGCGGAAAGAGTGGCGAGTTATTGCACGTGGCGGCGCTCGGTGTACCTTGAGGTCGAGTGAAACCAGCAGATAATCGTGCTTCAAAACACTGGGATAACACAGCTGCGCATAGTGTGCAACACGCCTGACATCGCTCACACATATGTAGTTGATGGTGGAGTGCGAATCGTCGACGTGGTGTGTAGGTTGATACTCGATAGGAGTGAGACCGCAGGTGGCGAGCGTGTTCCTGAGAATCCTGTGCGGCGTTGAATCCTCCGTCCAATTAATGTTAAAATCACCGAGTAGTACAGCGAAGTTGTAAGATTCGTTGCAAGTGAGAAAGGCCTCCTCAACATCCACCCAATATCTAGCTTTCGGAGGACTGTATACCACGCACAGCAAGATATTGCAGGGTTTAACGCCAACAAGTTCCATCAAAAATTCGGGTCTTTTGATATAGACCGGTGGCTGCTCTGACTGACAGATAATCCTAACAGCCAACGAGTCCCTGATGTATAGAGCAACGCCCCCACCACCCCTGCCGGCTCAGTCGAGCTGCAATAGTTTATAGCCCTGCACCTGAAACCGGGCTGTTGCACTTTTTGACTTGAGCCAAGACTCGCTTACAGCGAGAACGTCAAGCTTGTGTTTGGTCAATATATTGAAAATGTCAGCAAGGTAAGATCGAGTGACTGTGCGTTTATATGTCATATTTTTAACGGTGTATTTGTATTATACACCATAATCAATGAGAGCGATTTTATTATCTATTTTTTTCCGCAGAATAGGGCATTTACCTTTATCGAAGGCAGAGTGTGCGTGCGTCGCGACCCCAGTTAACGCACAGTTTGTACATTTAAGACTATTATTGTCGACGCAATTTCTGCTCGAGTGATGCCCTGCACAGTAACCACAGCATTTTTCGTTCTTGCACTCAGCCGCGATGTGTCCGAACTTTGCACAATTAAAGCACTGCAAAATGTTCACGTGATCGTCAATACGGTAAATATTCCAGCCTACATTCACTTTTTGCTTTCGTAGCAACTGTATTCGGTGTTTGGGCGCAACTTCTATCACGCACGAGCGTGTTTTTTTTTTAGCAGTTGGGTATACGTACACCACCTTGACATCCTGGACTGTGGCATCCTGCAGGTTTTGGTTGGCTAGACTATCAGCGATGGTGTCTTTATCTAGATCGATAGGTAGATCGTGAATAATGAGGCGTGGTTTCATCTTTTCTCATGGCTTTATCTCTAGTCCCGCATGTGCAAACTCTGGGCAGTCACTAAGCGCGCTCGAATCAAGTCCCTCAATGACCACTGAATTCTTGGCTCCATACCTGATCTTACTATAGCTTAGTTTAAGCTTTGTGGCATCGACAGCGCCCAGGAGCGCCTTCCTGGTATCGAAGGACGACCCGAGCTTCTCCTTCGCGGCTTCCGTGGGCCCGATAATGACTCGCTTTTGGTCTGGAGCAATCGGAAAAACCTTTCCTTTATTTAGTAAGACCTTACAAGCGGGTCGCTCTAAGGACTGTAGACCAACAGCAGTTCTTGCCGCATATGTGTCGCGTGTTCTGTCTCCACACATACTCGTAGTCAATGTAAGCTTAGCCGCGACGTCGCTCAAACAGCCACAGGCAGCGTATAGTGTGTGTTCGTGACGCTTCGTGGTTTCACCAACAGCCAATCTATGAATGTAGGCGTTGGATAGCACATGAAAAGAGTTGTCTATGCCCTTAATCGCTTCTTGAAGTTTAGAGTATCGCTCGGACTGCTTCTCGGTACGAAGTATTTCTAGCAGAGTATCGCGGTAGCTGCTAATCGTCTCTGCGAGTACGTTAACTTCCTCAAAAGAGAGAAGAGATGTCGGTTGTGTATCGGCTTCGGGAGTATTCTCACGCGGCCGCTTGGCAGCCATAGCGAGGCCTGGCCAAGGCCGTAGCCTGGCCAAGCCTGGTGTTTATTTATTCGCGATTAAGTGTGATGATGAGTATACGCGCACAACCACAAACACAATCCACCAAGACAACTCACACCGAAATAGGACCCACCGACACTAAGAGTCGGAAATTAAAATGGCGATTTATAAATTCAGCAACAACCAGCTCAACGGTGTCAACCACTCACTCCGGTCGCCCACAATGGACACAAGAAGTTCGAACAACGATACTGTGTGATAAGATGCACATGATGATATGCATCAAAAAATTAATTACATAGTTGAACTTATTAAAACACACGCACAAATCGGAATGACCCTGCGCACAGGTGAGTAAGCCAAACCGAAAAGCGTAATAATAATTTAGGACGAGTAATAATTTTAGTAGAAATTCGAGATTTCTTTGTCTCTTACTTTTAATATTTCTCAAGATGATATTTTTTTTTTTAAGCAACTGATTGTACGAGATATTAAACTTGACTTTCTATCAATTATTGATAACGGCAAGAGTTTTAATACAAACAATATTTAACGATACGGGCAACTTAACAGTAAAGAAACAGCACTCCATCAGCATCTAGCTGGCTCTTGACCAGCACTTCATGAGCACTAGATCAGCACTTGGCCAGAGCTTCATAAGCATTTTACTAGCACCTCATGTAACGAGGTAAAACTGCGATCTGCCGTTTTACTTGAACGTTGCGCCTTTTCTGACGGGCCGCCGCCTATCAGGTCTTTCGCAGACTAACGGCCGCGGGCGATATGGAGAATCGCCCTGTTATTTCTTTTCTTTTATGTGATGCCCCCCCCCCCCCCCCGACCAATGGACGACGAGGTAGCAGCAGCATGGACAGCACGACGACAAGGAGCGACTCTCAACGAGTGAGCACTCGAGCCCTGCCAGCATGCTTTTAGGCCGTTCGACCGATACGACTGCGAGAGAAAATGCGTGGACTTTGCGGCGCAGCGGCGCACCCTATGTATGCGAGATGCGCAGGAGTAGTCAGTCGGGATTTGCCTGTTGAGTTAGCGTGCGCTTGTGGTTGACGGTTTTTTTCGCGCGTTTTTTTTTCTGTGTGTTCTTGGAGAGTTTGCGGGGAGTTTTCTGGGTGTAGAGAAGGTGGAGAGAGTGAGTCCTCGGAGAAGAGGTAGAGGACGAGAGAGAGTAGGGTGGCGTTAGGAGAGACGTGGATAGGAAGCGTGGTGGGTGAAGAGAGGGAGTGTATCGAGGAGGGTGAAGAGAGAGAGAGAGAGAGAGATTTGATGGCAACAACGAGGCAAGCCGTGGGTCCACCAGCCGGTGGCCTCCAGGGAGTCAGGAAAGCAGAGGACGAGAGCGCGCCGAGAGCAGAGTCCACCCGCCGCCTGTTGGAGGCCACCGAACGTCCTCGGCCACGCACCGGACCACGTCGCCCCCCCCTCTCCCAGGACTACCAAAGGTCAACGAGGAAGGTAGCGTGCCTTGGTATTTTCGTGCGCGTGGGCTGGCCGGACTTTAGTGTGAAGGACAGAGTGAGAGTGTGTGTGTGAATGTTGTAGTGAACAAAAGGCGTGACCATAGGACGAAAAGAGGGCGCGAGGCAGGTCGAGGACGAGTGGAGAGAGTGTGGGTGGGCCGTGACCGTGTAGAAGGGTAGTGCACTTGATTGATTGATTGATTGATTGATTTATTTTAAGTGGTCCAAGGATTTATGGTCCTACATGGTCCAGCAATTGCCGTTAAAAGCTTTCTTTATAAATACAAATACGTACAACAAGAAATTTGTACATTGGACATTGACACATAAGAAAAAAAATATATATATATACATAAATAAATAAATAAATAAATAAGTCAATTAATAAATAAGCTCACTGTGGTTAACTAGCGAACCGGACGAGTATGAAGGAACTTCTGGGACCAATAGTCAGGACTTGACCTCTGACGACCGACTAGACACCAGGTCGGAAGATAATAACCCGGAGCAGGGCTCCGAGAGGGGTATCTCAAGACGTCTATTGGTTTCTGGGTTCATGGCGTCGCTCCAGAATGAATTGGATCTGCCTTACGAAGATGGACCCTGGAGGGCAGAGGAATTGGTCGAACACCAGCCCCTTACGGTTCAGACCCAGAGAACGCCACCGGACTTGCACGGCATTCGAAAGCTCTTGTAAAAACGAAAAGTTTAAGCCACTTAGCCATTTTTTTTTGTCACTATAAAAAATGTCTAGAGCAGTGTTTTAGTTGACATGGAACGTCATATATATATATCAAGAGGAGACTTGTGCGGACAATCACATGTATGTAAGGGTTAATCTGAAGACAAAAGTATAANTATATATTTCTATATTTAATATCGTTTAATTTTTTTAAACTCTACACATTCCGATCTACTTAATTTTCTATGAAAACCTCGATTTACTTTTTAACTTATAGTTAACTGTTATGATTTCAAGCTATCTGCAACCATCTATGAACTGTTATAGCGCTAAAAGTATGGCACAAAATATGGCTTAATGTATGGCTAAAAGTATGGCTTAAAGTATTGCTCAAACTATGGCTACAAAAGTACGGCTAAAAGTATGACTAAAAGTATGGCTAATACTACTGCTCCAAGTGTGGCTTGATGTATGGCTGAATGTATGGCTTAAAATATAGCTAAAAGTATGTTTAAAAGTATGACTCAAACTATGGCTATAAAAGTATGGCTAAAAAATAGCTGCAGGTATGGCACAATTTCTGGCTAAATGTATGTTCTTAAAGTATTGCTCAAAGTATGGCTAAATGTATGGCTTAAAGTATCACTCAAAGTATGGCTTAAAGTCTGACTGAATATCCAGCTGAATGTATGGCTAAATACATGGCTAAAGGTATGGCTAAAAGTATAGCTCTAAGTACGTCATGATGTGCAGCTAAAAGTATGGCTTCAAATATTAGCTGTGTTCAAGTCCTCGGAGGGGGTAAACAAAAGCGATCTAAGAGCCCATGGTAAGAGAAATGTGCAAAATTTTAGGACTCTTGAGGACGCATAACATTATTGATTGCGTGTTATTGAGTTTTTTAACATTTCGAATCACCGAAGGTAAATAGTTATTATCACGATAAACTCATGGTTCACAGCTTTTTTATTAAAAAGATATTGAATATAATTTTTAATCATACGAATGGTAATTAATAAAAAAAGCTAGTGGAGATATTACTTACTGTCTCTTATGTCACACCCGCGTAATTTTACGATCGAGATGAGTCTGCTCTGCTTCGATACGACAATTTAAGGTTATGTTACTGGCCTTAGTGGCGTTTTTGTTTAATAAATGATTCAGATGTCAGAGTAACTTTTTGCTTTAACATTGTAGATAATAGATAACCATGATATTCAGAATTGTTGGAATTATTGTTGCTTTTACGTTTGCTGTCGTGATAAATCTGTAAACTTGTGATATTTGCTATTTATAATGTTTTGAATCCTCTAACGTCCACAAATTACGCACCGGTTCATCATCAGATGGCTCCTATACACTTGTACTCAGTGAATAGCACAAAGTATGGCTCACATTGGCTCAATGTGTGGCTCATTTAACGGCTAAATATATGGCTAAAAGTATGGCTAAACGTCTGGCTACATGACTGGCACATTGTCTGGCTAAATGTCTGGACTTTTACAGTTAATATACAGAACTGAATGATTCTTCCTCCAATTCTTATCCAAACAGTAAATTAAAAAAATAATTGTTTTCATTAAATGGTAAAAAATTTATCATCGAACAGTTTTCTGGACCTTGGATTTTAAACTTAGTCATTTTTTTTTTTTTTTTGTACAGGTGACGAACACAGTGAGATTGTATCGAATGATGATATAATTATTTTTTGTAGCCAACACAGACTTTCCGTAATAATTCACGTATTGAAAATGTCAAACGATTTTCTTACTTGGTACGCGAATGATTAGAGTTAGTCACGTAAGTATGCCCATATGCATATGGGTGATTCCAACGTACTTCACTTGAATGATCCCTTGAGAACGTATAGGTCCTCACACATACTTAAAATGCAGTGATAAAATGGCCCGTATTTATGTAAATGATTATGCTCTTTCTCCTTGAATGATTAAAGTCAGAATTCAAAGCTGTTTACAACCTGTGTCCCCTGTTAATTGTCTTAATTTTTAACCTTTACACTGTGAAAACTGCGATTGGATAATTCAACTGCAGGTACACGTTTAAACTTGTGGATTTGTTAATCTTGGGATCCAATTAAAAAACAGTGGTTTGATCATTACACCTCAAGAACAAAAGGTTTATGGCACAACATATAATTCGGTTGTTAAACTGTAGTATTTAAAAAATAATTTGCAGTGCTCGTTTTGCTAAGCAACTGGCTTAAGGTACTGCTAAAGATAAGGCTTAAAATATGGATTAAAGTATAGCTTAATTTCTGGCTGAATGTATGGTTTAACGTCTGGCTGAATGTCTGGCTCAAAGTCTGGCTGAATGTATCGGTAAAAGTATGGCTCGAAGTATGAGTTAATGTATAGCTAAAAGTACGGCTTAAAGTATGGCTCAACTATGGATATAAAAGTATGCCTAAGAGTACGGCTAAAAGTATAGCTCCAAGTATGGCATGCAGTCTGGCTGAATGTATGACTTCAAGTATATAGCTCAAAGTCTGACACAATATCTGGCTCAATAATGGCTGAATGTACGGCTAAAAGTTGGTTAAAAGTATAGCTCAAAGTATGGTACGATAAGTGGCTAAACGTATGGCTTAATGTATGGCTAAATGTATAGCTTAAATTATGACTAAAAGTGCAGCACAAAGTATGGCACAGTGTGTGGCTGAATTTACAGCTAAACGTACGGCTCAAAGTATAGCAAAATGACTAGCTACATGACTGGCATATTGTCTGACTAAATGTCTGGACTTATACAGTTAACATATAGAACTGTATGATCTTTCCTTCAAATCTAATCAATACAGTGCTTTTGAAAAATAATTGTATTCCTTCCATAATAAAAAGTTCATCATTGAACACTATGCTGGACCTTGGACTTTAAAACTTCGTCATTTGTTTTTTTTATACAGGTTACGAATACAGTGAACCTGTATGTTACATTTATACAATTATTTTTCGTATGCAAGAAAATTCTGCCCTGCTTATTAACACAAAATTTAAGGCTTTTAAAAATGTGTATTAAAAAAATAAAACAATCGTATAAACTGCTACGCAAATGATTAGAGTTGGTCACATAAGTATAAACATATGCATATGTGTTACTCCATCAACGTCACTAACTTAGACAATGTTTTGAGTACGTATAGATTTTTATTTTTTTTGTATTATTTATTATCGCACGTAGCCTCAGACATGGCTTTCTTTTACATAAAAGTAGTGGTGATCAGCCATCTGTGCACCTGAGTAATGACCATGTATTTATACCTATAATGTATGCCCATATGCATATAAACACGTATAAACACCAGGGCTAACATAGTCACACCTATGATCAAGTAGTTGAAGCGTCAGAGACACAGTAAATCGACCCACGAGAATTAACAGTACAGGCAAAGTGGTGAGACTTGAACAGTAACCCATTCAAATACTAACCGCACCAAATGCTGCTTGATCTCAGATATCGACGGAACTTTAATCCTACCGTTGTGCTACCACGTCTAAGGACGCATAGATACTCGTACAAAATCGAAATGCAGTAATCAAATAGCTCGTATTAGGTCAATTATGACTCTTTTTCTGCTCTAGTAATGAAGTGGGTTATTGGCACTATGTAACGTAAGATTGGTTAACTATAATATAAAAGATATCAGTTACTCTTCTAGATAAATATCTGGCTCAAAGTTTTGCCGAATATTTGGCTGAATGTATGGCAAAAATTATAGCTCCAAGTATGGCACGATGAGTGGCTGTACGTATAGCTTAAGGTATGGTTAAATGTATGGCTAAAGGTATGGCTTAAAGTATGGGATAAAGTATAGCCCTAAATGAATCTAAACGTACAGATTGAAACATGGCACAATGTATGGCTAAGGATATGGCTAAAAGTACAGATCAAGGAATTCCTGGATATCTAGCTCGATGATTAGTTAAAAGTATGGTTCAAAATCTGGCTAAATGTATGGGTAAAAGTTAGCCTCGAAGTATAGCCTAATGTATGGTTAGAAGTATGGTTAAAAAATTGGCTCAAACAATGGCTTCAAAAGTAAGGCTTAAAGTATGGCTAAAAGTACAGGTCCAAATATGGCACAGCGTCTGGCTGAATATGTAGATCCAAGTATAGCTCAAAGTATGGCGAAAAGTATGGATAAATGTATGGGTAAGAGTAGGGCTTAAACTATGGCTAAATATACAGCTCCAAATATAGCTTACAATGTGGCTAAAATATGGCTAAATGTATAGCACAAAGTATAGCTCATAGTATGGCTCAAAGTAAAGCTCAGTGTATGGCTCAATGTACGGATTGATGTGTGTCTAAATTTACGACTGGATATATGACTAAAAGTATGGCTAAATGTTGGGTTATATGACTTGCATATTGTCTGGCTAAATGTCTGGACCTATACGGTTAATGTACAGAACTGTATGATCTTTCCTTCAAACTAAATAAACACAGTGCTTTTAAAAAATAGTTGTATTCCTTCAATAGAAGAAAGTTCATCATTGAGCACAATGCTAGACCTCGGGCTTCAAACTTTGTCATTTGTTTTTTAACTTTGTCCATCCGGTTTACTAGAATGCAAATACGTGAGATAAATATAATAGCACCTGTAACATACTTATATGAAATACTTATGTGTATACCAAGACACGCAACAGTTGCGAGTTGTGGCGAAATAGGCAAGTCATTCGAGCGGCCAATTCAAAGCCTCCGACGCCGCTGCTTATCTGAAGGGTATCAAAGGCCCATGCCAGCCCATGTTAATCAGTTTTGCCATCAGCAACGAGTCTGGTGCTTTGACTAGGAAGCTCTGCTCTTTACAGCGCTGTTGTGATTCCACATATCGCAATAAATACCGGTATCATACTTTTATATTTGATTACGACCTTGTATATTACCTATTCACTTTGTACACTACTCTGGCTAAACGGGCGACATAGAGGCTACTACGGTCTCTTAGTTTTCCCCATCCACCAGTGACCTCTCTCTTGTGTTCCTTGGGTAAGGAGTGCAGGAGCAGTATGAACTGGAGCTATCCTGTAAATAAGGAAGCTAGTGAGCCAGCAGATCTCTCGGGCAGTACGAACTGGGGTGGTCCTGGGACATCAGCGACTTACCATGCTCAACGGAAGCACAAGAGAGTTGATAAATATATTTTTATTTTTATCATAAGACCTCAGAACGTAGTGTATCAGGAGTAAGGGGCATTAAGAATCTGACTACGTTCCTATACTCTCCCACTCAAGTATCTCGTAATACATGTTGGGGGCAATACGAACTCAACTTTATATCTACCATTTCCCATTGTCTTCTATTCTTCTTTGAAGTGAATCCTACAGTTCTAATATACATGAATATATGATGTCACGTAAAAGAACTCCATTATAATAGTGTACCTCAGTATATAATAAATATGTCTATATGTAAAAGGTCATCATAATTTGTGAAAACGGATCATCAAGCACTTTCAGTTTTACAAGCCTGCAAATTTAAAAACTCTTGATTACACAGATGGGTATTAGCATTACAAGATTAAAATCTACAATCAGAATGCTTTTCTAGTCATCAAAATTCGGTAGCTGACTATTTGAGCAGGTATATGCATCCATATGATAAATCTTTAACTAAAGTCATTGTTTCTTTATTTCTAGCAGACAAATCTAGTAAAGAATTATCAACATCTTTTAAAAAATTAGATGAATTTCAAAAAAAAGACAACTACATTGAAAGTTTAAGAACTCATAATAGATCCGGGACAATATTTAAGTTGAATCGAGGGCACGATTCCGATTTCTGTGGCACCGTGATCTGAGTGTCATTTCTTGTATATTTCGATGCCAGGAATGCAGGAAAAACTTGTTCGAGACAGATGAAAAATGTCTTACTTTTTGAGAAGAAGTTGGTCTTGTTCCCTCAAGATCATCGATACGTCCATTATGTTGTGATTTGCCAATGAAGGTCGAGGAGAAACATGGAAAGCTAGGATGGATTTGGCATTGTTCTATGAAGAGCTCGAAGAAAAAAGGTGCTTAATCCTGTAGAAAAGCAAAAAACCCTGCTGTAGGCACTTTTTTCGATTTGAGGCAGTGTCATCTCTCTATTCGAGAAGTGTTCACCACAATAATCTTTTTTTTAGCTAAAATGCCTGTGACAGCCTTGTATCAGGTAAGTATTATAGTATTATATAGTGGTTTCCTAAAAATATTTATGTGTTGTAGTATTGTAGGAATACTGCTTTACAAAAATATAAATTTTGGTAAGTATTTATTTTTTGATGTACTTCAGCATTTGCTGGCTTGGCGTTATAACACAAATGAGCCTGAGCTTAGCATAGGCACGGTAGTAGACTACTACAGCTGCTGCCGTGAAATTACTGAGGTGATAGCGTCTCATGGCGATTATCAACTTGGCGGTGAGGGAAAAACCGTTCAAAATGACGAGACGTTCCTCACGAAGAGGAAGTATCATCGAGGACGTATTACGGAGCAAATGACCATCATCGTTTTGGGCCTTTATTGCAAGGAGGAAAAGACAGGGCTCTTCTTCAGGGTCAACTCCAAGAGCAAGGAAGATCTTTGGCCTAACATAAAAAAATATGTCAAACCCAGTACTACTTTTATTTGCACAGACAGTGCAAAACAGTACGTTGGTGTTGACAAAATTTTCAAGGACGTGACACACAAGACGATCAAACACAGTATTGGTGAATACGTCGACAAGACAGACGTGACAAATACAGAAAACGATTTGGAAAATCAAAATCGTTTATTAAAAACTGCGATTGTGTGCCGGAAATCGCCAAAACTCCTCCACCAGTATATGGCACTTTTTTTTATCGTCGGAACTGCTTGGAGAGAAAGTTTAAATACGATTTGGGCTCTCAAATCATGAAGTTCCTCGTCGATATTAAAAAAGTTTATCCCGGCACCGTCGATGGTGAAGAACGTGTGGGTTTAGAATTACAAGCCATTGATTCTCCCACCGTTGAAAGTGAAAGTACCGAAGGCATTGTTGCTAAACGTGCCCGTATGTCCATCATCGATGAAGAAATCGACGAGACAGAGGACAACGAGGACGAGAACGAGGATAATGACAATGACGTGACAGACGTATATTTTTAAACCGACGATCAAGCTTACGTGCGCTACACATACACATACACATACATTTATACTATGTGCGTAAGCTCATACAAATATACATGCACACATAAGCTTACGCATACAAACATTGGAGTGCACGTAGGTCTATCTCCTCGTGGTGCACTCTGGGTAACGCTAAAGATCTACATTATTTTTTTCTGTTAGTGGAAAGTATTTATTTTGTAATTCTTATTATGTTTATCATGTTTTACTGAAGAAAAAAAAACAATGAAACATTTTTAAAGAAGAAATACACATTCAAAATGAAGTAAAATCAAAAAGTACACTAGTAGAAATTTTTTAAATATTTTTATCATATTTTACTATCAAATAAGTAAGTAATAACCCTAATATCGCATTTTTACAAAATACCATTTCTTCGACTTTCGAGCTCAATATCTCGAAAAGGAGGTAAGAAGAATTTTTTTAAATTATTTTTCCTGTATTCCTAGCATCAGAATATACAAGAAACCACACTTAAATCATGACGCCACAGAAATCAGAATCTCCCCGAATCAAGACAATTTGTTGTGTAAAATCCATGATGAAAATGAAAAAATAGTAATACCTCAAAATATTATAAAAATGCTCATAAGGAAGACACATATAATATGGTCACATAGGACCAAAAAAAAAAAATTAAGATATTAAAATAATATTTTTACATACCAAAATTAAACCAGCACACATACAACACTGTGTGTGAACTCTGAGTTTTATAACCTAGCTGCGGATACATGTAAGAACTCAGGAATGTTGTCGATTTTTTGTCACATATATCGTGACAAAATTTCCATGATTAATTCGGTGATGCGTGCATACACTTGGGCTTGTGAGTCACTATGTATATTTACAGGTGCTCATCGCTAATTTAAATTCAAGCTAATACCCCTTAACTTTGTCCATCCAGTTTAATAGAATGCAAATACATAAGATAAATATAATAGAGACTGTAACATATTTATATGAAATACTTATGTGTATACCGAGACACGCAATAGTTGTGAGTTGTGGCGAAATAGGCAAGTCATTCGAGCCGCCAATTCAAAGCCTCCGACGCCGCTGCTTATCTGAAGGGTATCAAAGGCCCATGCCAGCCCATGTTAATCAGTTTTGCCATCAGCAACGAGTCTGGTGCTTTGACTAGGAAGCTCTGCTCTTTACAGCGCTGTTGTTATTTCATATATCAGAATAAATATCAGTATCATACTTTTATATTTGATTACGACCTTGTGTATTACTTATTCACTTTATGCACTACTCTGGCTAAACAGGCGACATAGAGGCTACTACGGTCTCTTAGTTTTCCCCGTCCACCAGTGACTTCTCTCTTGTATTCCTTGGGTAAGGAGTGCAGGAGCAGTATGAAGTGAAGCTACCCTTTAGATAAGAAAGCTAGTGAGCCGGCGGATCTCTAGGGCAGTACGAACTGGAGTGATCCTGGGACATCAGCGAGTTACCACGCTCAACGAAAGCACAGGAGAGTTAATGAATATATTTTTATTTTTATTATAAGACCTCAGGACGTAGTGTATCAGGAGTAAGGGGCATTGAGAATCTGACTACGTTTCTACACACTCCCACTGAAGTATCTCGTAATACGTGTTGGAGACAATACGAACTCAACTTCGTAACTACGAGTTCGCATTGTCTTCTATCCTTCTTTAAAGTGAATCCTATAATTCTAATATACATGAATACATGACGTTACGCAAAGAAACTCTATTATTGTAGTGTTCATCAGTATATAATAAATAAATCTATATATAATCACGACCGTCACAGGCTGCCACTTAGAGTTACATACTTATGATGCTTTCTGCATTATTTGGCACGCTTACAATAGTAAAATAGTTATAAAAATAAAATTAAATCATGAACAACAAAAATTAATTAGAATAGTTCTATAGATTTTAGGAATTGTCATAAGGCTTAATTAATTTTTAATACATCTTCTTAATTTTAATAATAATGTATCCTTACAAAGTCCCCATAATTCCTTAAAAAAAAAAAAGTTTTTATTCTTTCGTGAAAAATAAGTTGTATGTACAAAAGTACTTTAATGTATCACAAGAGATGGTTATTTGTCTCAGAAAAACTTAATCTCGTGTACGGGAGTCAGCATTTATTGCCACGAGAAAAGGTTCAGGATAACATAGGATCTACAAGTAGAAGGTTTTGGAGACTGGACAAGGAAGTGGTGGTGGAGTCGCGATCCTAGCTTTAATTTTCTGTAAGCAATAGCGCAAATAAAATAATTAGGACAAAAAATGAAAAAACTATTCATTACTATTTAATGATTTATTCAGTTATAATTAACTCCAAAATATATTACGGTTATAATAATGCTGTTAACAGTCGTTAAAGATCTGATATATAAATAAATAGGGTCGCCATAACTATTCATATAAAAATAATTATAACAGCCTTTGTTAATGAACCTCAGTGAGTATTTTTCGGCTAGTTATAGTTAAAAAATTATAAAACTACTTATTTATCGGTTAACTACGATAAATGCTTTTTCATACTAAAGGCTATCGATTTCTCGTAAAAGACAATAATGCAAGTGATCTACGCTACTATTGATTGAACTAGAATAATGTCATTTTGCGCTTAACAATAGTCAGGAATGGTAGACGCACTCACCATAACCGTTTCCGATCATTTTTTTGTACATTGAACAAACTACATTCATTGACTGTACTGCGTCGCCTATCAAACTAACCTTAGCAGAATCGACGACTTGGATAATTATTTATTAAAAAACTGTCCATTTTCGGGACTTGTGCCATCTGGAAACTTTTGTTAAGAAGAGCATAATCTACAACATGTTTCAAATTCAGCCCATTTTACTGGGATATACAATTCCACCTAATTGGTGCGGGGTCCTTCAGATAGAAAAGAGCTAGTATACGGAAAGCATGTATGTGAGTACATCCACATGAAAAAGATAATTTCTTGCTTTACTGCACATGTTAACGTTCCTCTTTCTCCTTTGAACTTTTCCCTCACTAACTGTGTGAAAAATCTCCTTAAGTCAAAAATTTACTTTAATTATGAATGAAAAAATTGTAAAAGAATAACACACAATAGTGATGATTATTTATTGTATTCATACAAAACAAAAAAATTGTTTTTAATTTGTAAAAATTTTGAAAAATTCCATCATCGATGAAGAAATCGACGAGACAGAGGACAACGAGGACGAGAACGAGGATAATGACAATGACGTGACAGACGTATATTTTTAAACCGACGATCAAGCTTACGTGCGCTACACATACACATACACATACATTTATACTATGTGCGTAAGCTCATACAAATATACATGCACACATAAGCTTACGCATACAAACATTGGAGTGCACGTAGGTCTATCTCCTCGTGGTGCACTCTGGGTAACGCTAAAGATCTACATTATTTTTTTCTGTTAGTGGAAAGTATTTATTTTGTAATTCTTATTATGTTTATCATGTTTTACTGAAGAAAAAAAAACAATGAAACATTTTTANTTTCTTTAGAATTGGTTAAGAGAAAAAGAAATTTTATTCAAAATGAGTGGTGTGGTGGTATATTGGCGTTATGTGGTGTAAACGGGACCGGAAGTACGTCATAGGGAAGTTAAAGGTGGAGAATCAAGCAAAATACACTTCCATCACACTTTTTCTTAAGGTTACCGTATCTGAAATTGTTGTTTTACCCTTACGCATAACGTAAGTATAGCTATGTAAGTATAGCTTTAACGAGAATAATAATAATAATAAATTTTTTTTGTATACATTTTAATAAGAGTTAAGGTAAACCAGCCTGCAAACAGGTATATGCATTTACCTCTGCAGTGTTGCAAGGAAATTTATATGCTTTTATTGCCTTGCATATTTTGCATACTCCAGTTAAAATAAATAAAGAAATAAAAATAATAATAATAATAATAGTAGCTGTACTTCGTAAAGACATTAAAAATCAAAAAGTTGCAAGGAATAGATAATTAATTAATGAACTTCACTTACAATGTTATCGTGCAGATACTGGGATTGGCATTTAGTGCCAATAGCTCGTTATCTAAGCTTTCACGATCTAAAGAGTACGAGCCGCAGCTGAATGCCATGGCACATGAAAACGGGTGGACTCTGGGATTTGAACCAGCAACTTGTTGTCTATGCTTTTCTTGAATGTACACTAGGAGATACAGCTGAATGGCACAAGGCACGATAATTTGTCGGCATGGAAGTTGACAGTTGTGGTGGTAGCATCTCGTTCTCTGAGCTTTTGCAAATTAAGGAGCGAAAGCCGCAGCTAAACAGCACAGCACACGAGGACCTACAAGTGGTGGGGTTGACAGTTGGCAAAGGTAGGAGCTATAACCTTTCAATGGTGTTATTCCGCACTAGAATGTGTTGTGAGATTCAAAATATATCGTCATTTGTTTGGAAGTTTAGAGGTATCAACAACTATTTTCATTATTACAGTTAGTCCTGTAGTATTAATTAAGAAATAAGACTTATTTTTGTGACAATCTCTTTATATATTTATTATAATTATATATTAGTCTTTCATTGAAAGATTATTTTATTTCCTTTGAATACATAAATAAACTGTTGCAATGGAGAATTCAGTTCAATCACTCGGAAACTGAAAAATAAGAATGAAAATGTTGACTTAATGAATTAATAGTTAAAATCATGTACACCTAGAGAAGCGTACGCAAAAAGTTACGTGAACTGGTGGGTAAAATAGAGCTATAGTGAAGTTATTAATTGTACGCGTATAAGGTAATCATGCGTAGCAGAAATCCAGAGCTAATTGAAGATTATCTGAGAATTTAAACAGTCAATTGTATTGAAGCTACATGATAAGAATAGCAAATAAAAATAGCAACAGCAAAGTTACGTATATAATGAGAACCATGTCATTGTTATAATACACATAACCTTCAATTTGTTTTCTGGCTACTTTATTAGTTCAATTTGCTTGATTAAACTCAAAATTTTTTACCGTTTATGTAGCGTACAAAATTCCAGACGTATCGACACTTCGGAAAATAAAAAAATTGTTACCATGGAGATTAACTAACTATTTCCAAACATATTTGACTAAATTTGTCACCACTTTCTGTGTCCCACCATTTTAGTAAGAAAATTGTAGTGACTGAGTACATTTAACTACAGGAATGATAATCTGTGTGGGGCTGCCAACGTATTGGTCACAGATTGGGCATTTCTTTTTATGTTCATCTCATTTTTCAGCGTGGCAGCAAACATAACCGACCAAATCAAGTATTGTTGACATGATACTTCAATAATAAAAAAACCTGTTACTGACATAAAGAGTATTATACGGCATCTTAAAGATTAGTCAACTTACTAAATTAAAAGTAATTGGCTACAAACTTCTGCTCAAAGTTTTACAATGTTGCAAAAGGTATCAGTCAGCACTGATTTCCTTTGGCACTAGTTTTGTTTTTCTCGTCAGAAGAGATCGTATGTTATTGTTTTAAATATGAGTTACCTTTGACAAAAGAAAGTTGATTAAATAAGACCATAGGTATTATTTATTTATGTCTTGTAAATGAATATTCTAAAGTGAAACTTCTTTAGACGCCTTATATGGGGAGTTAACTCGTGAAACGAGCGAGTGAGCGAGCGAGCAAGCAAACGCCAACGTGCACATATGTATCTATATATATATTATCTGTACGTATACCAGCTGTGCCGCAGGCAGGGGATCTGTTTGTCTGTCTCCCTTCTTCTCTCTCCCTTCCTCTCACATGTGCACTATAGTGCACCGCAATTACTCTATCTGTATATATTTATATGATATAGCTTCTCTCTATCTCTATAAAGTATACAGTCAATCGATTTGAAAAATCACCAGCACAAGCAAACGGTATAAAAGTCGAGTGGTCACCTATCTGACTACCAACCACGGCAAACTCTGCTTAACTTTTCAGATCGACGGGACTGTAACTCTACTGTTGCGCCACTGAGTTGGTAGTAGGTACACCTACTGCTGCATGGTGAAAATCGTAACATGGCTGTAATACAGGCTAAACTGGGACTCTATTATAGCTAAGGTACTGTCAGATAAATAATGTCCGACACAAAATATCACTTGATCTCTTCGAAGTTTTCGAAAAACATAGTAACAATCGTTTTTTTCTATTTATCTTTTCGTATGTATGCATGTATGTGGAAAAACGTACGTAAAATATTAAATATGAATAATAGGACAACTTCACATTTGACAACAAGAAAATGGGAAACAAAATTGGCTAAAAATAACAATTTCTGCGAGTTTTCTAAAGAGGTGCATGTATGATCGACGTGCACAAACAGAGGTGGTTAAGCTATGCACAAACATGACCTCAATTTTTTGGTTTTTCGACTGTATCTTGATAAGAACAAGTCAAAATTTTTTTTATTTAGTATGGCTTGTTTGGAAAATTATAACGAACGTTGATAAAATCTTTGAAAAATTTTTGTTACAAAATAACCTCTTAAGATTAGAAAAACAGTCGTATCTCGGAAAGGAAGCTAGACAGGTCAAAAATAATTTCACGTAAAGAAAATAGTTATTGAGATGCAAGAACATGTTACACGGATTTATAGAAATAGTCGTAATAATTCTAAAAATAATAAGTCATATCTCAATGGCAAAGCTACAACCTTTATATGCTACCAACAAATTGCTTTATTTTCTGTTCTCTAGAACGTATCATAGGAAAACTTGTCACGTGACCAGAACCTATATTTTCTTACTAATTTTGAGATAAGTAGAAATTTGTTAAGCACGGACGAGTTTTTATATTAAATTATAAGTAATTATAGAAAACAAATGGAATGAAAAACTACAATTTTACAATGGAAAATACTTAATTGTCTATTCTTTTCCTTAATCTAAATAAGATTCAGTGGATTATTTTACTTTTATACAAGCCAAAATTTAACAGCATCTTTATATGTTGGATACAAAGATTCCAACAATAATTTGTTGTTCACATATGATGCCATATCAAATACACGAGTATTAGTTTTAAATAAAAGAAATTTTTGTCCCGCGTAATGGGACAAAAGTACCTTCTTTCGGCACAGTATGATGAAAACTTTTCTTTCATTCTGCATTACATGACCAATAATTCGTACATGTATCAGATATATCAAAGTAAACATGGAAGTACTAAGAATGCTCTAATCATAACATAAGTAGTATATTAAGGTATATGTATTCCAGGTACGCACGTGCTCAAATTCGTAATTATATAAAGGATTGGCATTTAGTGCCAATAGCTCGTTATCTAAGCTTTCACGATCTAAAGAGTACGAGCCGCAGCTGAATGCCATGGCACATGAAAACGGGTGGACTCTGGGATTTGAACCAGCAACTTGTTGTCTATGCTTTTCTTGAATGTACACTAGGANTTTTTTTATTTATTTGAATCACGCAATATTTTTTATCATATTTTTGAAAATTGTTTTTAAAAGGTACTTGAGAAGTGGCTCATCCAGCAATTTTTGATATAAGTTACTCTTTGGATACAGTTGATAGAAATGTGCGCAAGACTCTTCACGGTGCCCATAACAGGCTGATATCTCTGCTTGTTGGCCACTGCCAGCAGTGTTAGTACTCTTACACTAGAACTGTGTCAACTTTTTTTCTAGTTGAATTGTATTTGCAGAAACAAATTTTTTTTTTGAATTTAAAATGTTGTACATAAATCCATATGAGCACGTTTTTAATTGATAATGCCGTTTTATTAAACTCGCTTGTAGATCTAATAGTAATAATAGTGTATATATATGAGCGATTCTGCTGTAAATGGCCAACTTCGCGTCCCGACCTCATGCTACTTCAACAAACTGAAAATGAGTGTTTGAATTGTGGAAAGTTATGTTAAAAGTATTAAACTTTCTTCGAAAAAACTTTCAAGCTGATAAATTGACTCCTTAATGAGATAATTAAAAAAATATAGTCAAAATGTCACTTCTGTACCATGTCCGAATCTTAATTTCGCACCTAAAAGCACCTACTTAGAAAAAAAGAAGCTTTTCTGCCATATCTTCGCACACATGTTGTCAAGTATAGATGTCATATGTTTTATTGATGCCATAGTGACAGTAATCTTTAATTTATAAGCAAGAGTTCTAACCAAATATCAAATGTCCCACAGTTCGAGAAAACAATGTTGGTTATAGTGGAAGTCACTTTGAAAACACACACTGTCGTGTCGTAACACTTTTTAATGGTCACTTTACTAATCTCGCATCATAACAAAAAAAAACGCACTAGCCAAAGCTGTCAAAAATTCGAATCTCTATAACTGACTTATTGACACATGCTTCAATTTTGAATGTTTATGGGTAAAAAAATTTTATTTACTGCTGCCCCTCCCCCCTAAACCTGCCACTCTGATTTTCATACAGGTAAGCGAAATTTTTCTTGTTAAACTATTTATTGGGGAAAGATGTTTTGTCAGCGGAAAACATAACGAAACATTTTTTCCAGTATTGTTGGGATAAATCATATGACATATGTCTCAGCGTTTGATCTAACTAGTGTTTTTTCGTGAGAGACATTGGTGAATATTGGTTCCACTTCTAGCACTAGTAGCAAAGACGTACATTTTAGAAGGTCCAAAATAGGCTCAAATGACTGATAAAACGAAGCTTTATTGATAAAAAATTTTTTTTTGAATTTGGCGCCACCAATCAAAAGTCATAAGGATTTTTATTTAAATTTAGAATTTCTGGCAAAAATGTACGAAATCTTATTTTTAGCGATTTTCATCGCTTCTTCCTACACAGCTGCAACCTTTAAACAGAGGCACTAAATAAAACAAAAATGTTCCTTTATTGATAGGGTTTGATCCTACCTTTGATTTTATCTAAGCTAGGATAATTTAACTATATAAACAACATAGTTGCAAGCATCAGAAGCAGACATACTTTTTTTTTAATTGACTAAAATTAAAACGTTCTAGATATTTGTTGTGGACGGTATTTGAGGTACAATTACACGAAAAAATAATTTTTTCAACCAACATTTTTTTTAACGATTCTTCAAGACATTTTAAGCCACTGACGGAATTACCCATATATAGTGGTATAGTGTATATCGTGAGTATGCATACAAAAGTCGAATGTGAAGTACATTTTCTAAGAATTTTATTGTTTCTTAAAAACTTCTTTGTAAAACAAGTAATTTCTATGATTATTAATTGTTTTAAAAAAAAATGATTATGTAGTATGCGTATATACATTCAAAAAAAAAAAAAAAAAATTTACACAACAAACTTAGCGTAATTTCAAATAGATCTAAAAGATTTTTTTTTCAAATCAGGGTGCTTAATATCAGCTACATAAGAATTTTATCTCCATTTTCTATTTTTTTTATCCTCATAATGATACCTTAAAAGCAGTTGGCGAGTAATGCGATACTCATAATTTATTTTGTAATTTATTTAAAAATAATAGACAACCATTTAGGAAATGTTTATTCTTATACACTGATAGTCATAAGAAGTGCTTATCTGCAATAATAGACGTTTGTAATTTGTATTTGGTTTAGAGTGACCATGATGACCGGTAGATGATAACAAATTTTTTACGGCAAGTCTAATCTTATACCAATATACTTATAACAGACAAATATGCTAAAAATGCTATAAACGATAGCTGTCCAATCTACAAGCTTAAGTAAAAAAAAGTTAATGAAATGGAATATGAAAATAAAATGAAATAAAATTACAAAAGACATGAATAAATACAATGGAATGAAAAAAAATGAAATAAAAAAGGAAATGAAAAAAAAAGATTAA
>NW_019379502.1:1567803-1616322 GCF_000648655.2 Copidosoma floridanum | reverse complement strand
GATAAATAATTCATTTATAAATCAAACTCAATTAATTAATAAACAGTAAATAAATATTTAAGCTAAAATTTAATAACGAATTACAGTATAAGTAGAAGAAACTGGAATCCTCATGTTTGGTTCGCTCGTAGTAGAGTGAGTAAGATACTTGGCTCGTATGCAGGAGATCAAGGATTTCAATATCTTGGAATGTTTTTTATTTAATTTTTTTTTTTTTTTAGAATTGTAAAAGAAAAAAATTCAAAGTTAAATAAAAATAATTGTGGGAAAATAAAATTAAAATTTGTTTAAAAATTAATTGCTTGGGAGTGTGAGGGGGAATGGTAAGTAAAGGTGTGCAGAAGAGTAACACGGCACGGTTGGCAGATATAAATATGAATATAGTGGGGAGAGGGAAAGTGTATCAAGAACAATAGGTGAGGGGGACGGGGTAAGGGGGGAAGCTTGAGAGGAAGAGACTTTGGGTGAAACCACTTTCGTTTCCAAAAAAAAAAATCTGTTGGTTTTCAAATTCCAGCCCCCCAAGTAACGCGACATAAAGAACTTCGTTCTAAAAAAACTTCAGATGTTGGCACGATCATATCAGATCGCATCTTTATATATGATCGCTAGCTGTATTTTGATAGCTGCAACGTACACCACATGATTGATGAAAGTAACTTTGAAGAGCTGAAGCCTTTATTGCAAGCAGCGAATCCAAGTATCGTGTGCCTCCAGTGTCTTCTGTCCAATATACTAAGACAAAGATATCACAAATTCGCAGAAAAGTCTGCGGTTGAGTTTTCAACCACTGTTGTACAATATTTATGGGTAATGTGAATATACATAACGCTAAAACTAAAAGAAATGGAAGATTAATAAAGCAGGTCATTCGAGTAGAAAAACGTTAATAAAATTTTATAATAAAATCTTTTCAATGCAATGGTTGTTGTCCATGAAAAATTACGTAAACCAAATAATTAAACAATGTTAGGCTATTTATTAGTTTACGCAAAGAAGGAGACACTAAGAAAAACGATAATATATATCTAAGCAAGTACACACTCGATGATGGACTAAATTGACACACAAAAATCTTACATATATATTTTGCTAACTTTTCTATTTACCTTCGTTTCCGTGATGTTGGCATAGATACCCAAAATGTTTTTGACGAAATAGCTAGTACTATAAAAAAAATATATTGCATTGTGCATATGATAGAGGAATAATATTTAGCAGAAATTAAAGCAGCAGAAGATACAGGTATTTTTTGCCACATGTAATACTCGTGGATCTCCAATTTAGTGACGAATTGAATAAAAACAAAAAAAAAAACTGAAAATAATACATGCAATATTTTATATCATTACTTTTAATTATATTTTTTCAGTTTGTTAGAAAACGGGACTAAAGTTCATCATCGCTTTTTGTAATAAAAATTATTCGAAATAACAAAATAATGTCTCTTGCTGCCAAAAACTTCTTATCGATTACCTTAAAAAAAAAAAATTCCATCATATTTTATAGTCTGATCGAAATTTTTATTCAAATTATTTCAAACAGTGACATACCGCTAGCCATTAAGTAACAACTATTCGGATGGTGCAAGTTAAAAACCTTGCGAAGAGCTAGAAATCTGTGGTAACATCTCATGCTACAAAAATAATAAAAGAAATGTAATAAAAGATATAAGTATACGTTCACTGGACTCAAAAATACTACAGAGATAATACTTATTACGTAGCGATAAGATAATAAACGCCTGTTGTACAAATATGCGTGTACTGTAGCAATGTGGGTAATGCAACTCGTCTGGAGCCAAGTGTAAAAATAGCTTTTCGATGTAGCAGTTTTCGTCTTTATAAGCATAAATTAATTAAAAACTTTATGATAAAAGCTCATCAAGTGCTGGTAAGGTTGTCGTTAGGTGCTGATAAATACTGGTAAAGTGCTGGCTAGGTGCTGATCAAGTGCTGGTTGAGTACTGATAAAGTTCTAATTAGGTGCTAGTAAAATGCTTATGAAGTTCTGGCTAGGTGCTGATCAAGTGCTCATTAAGTGCTGGTTAAGTGCCAGCTAGGTGCCGATAAAGTGCTGTTCTTTTACTGTTCATTAGTCCGTATTATTAATCATTGTTTGTATTAAAACTTTTGCCGTTGTCAATAATTGATGGAAAGTCAAGTTTAATATCTCGTTCAATTAGTAGCTTAAAATAACCAGTCATAGTGTCGCATTCGACCCTAGGAAGATGTGAAAACATAGATATGGATATGTGCAACTATTTTTTAGTGCGTTCTGAAACATGCAACACGAAAAAATTTAATTTCTTGAAATTTTGAAAAAGTCAATCTTACAAATAGTAGTTGTGTCCTCAGTTAATAAAAAGTGTGAAATTGCATATCATATTTTTTATAAATAAACAATATTTGATAACGTAGAGAAAGTACTAAAAAAATCAAACCAACAAATATTTACATGATTGTTCATTGCAAAGTTTGTTGTTCATCACTCTGTATAATAGTAACAATTGGTTTGTGGTAAATTTAGTGAAAAATAAATATTGTAGATGCAATTTTGTTTAAAAATCTGGAAAAAATTCCGTGTATAGTCGTACCACCTACGGAAGTAGATTGATGTAGATTATTATTAATGTGTAAACGTTAAAAATCTTGAAGAAAGACTTTTAAAGGCTGTGAATTTTCATTATTGAAATTAACATTCAAATTGCCAGAAACAACCATAGGCAAAGAATTGTAATTTTCTTGCAATGCAGTAGAACCAATATCTGAATGGTAGCAAATTAAACCGCAAAAACCGAATGATCTTATTAATGTTAGTATTTTGTGAAATATGAACAGCAACGTGCTTAAAAAGTAAGGTTATATTTATACGCGTTAATTGTAACTGACGGACGCAAACTAATACACACGCATGGATGGACGGCAACTGTCATCTCTCTCAGTCTCTTCCTGTGGCTTGTAGACCACTCACCTCATCTCTGAATTAGACAGACCAATATTCTTGCAGGCAGCAGCGTAAACAAGCAGTATTGACCACTTACTGGCCAGCAGCCGTACACAGCATGTAATATAAGTATTTAATATATTTGACCCAACTGTGTACGTCAGATGAATTAGTATATCTAAGTAAAACCAAAAACAAAAATCACTATATTATTGTGCAATAAACGGCTTATACATAAAGACGTATCATAACGTCATAATAAATGATGATCACAGCATCTTATGACGTACAATAATTAAAAATTCTTTAAAACTGAATTTATTTTAGCTCTCGCTGATATAATGGTTGTGATCGAATTCTTCTCAACGCTTACTTGACCTTAACAAACAGCCTTTGTCATTGTATAAATACATCAAACGAGATAATAAATAAATCGGTACCAATAGTGGATGTATTGAAGTGCGAGACCAATAAAGCGGCTGACTTGATTAACGTTGACGAGTACGACGTACAACCAATGGGTGGAACATTAATACGGTTATTTAAAGCTAAAGAAATATTGAAGAATAAAACAAGGAGTAATGATTATAAATACGCGCGTGAACCAAAAATTGGAGGCATAGGCTGTAATTGCAGCAATACGGCAGAATAAAAATGGTAAAAATGATGAAAAAGTAGAAATGGATAGAAAAGGCGAGTCAATAATACGACTTATAAAGGTTTCAAGCTGCAACGAGGAGGAAGAGTCACACATCCGAAAACTTATAGAATATTGTTCATTTGTATTCGATCTAGACGGAGAGCCGCTGAAGGCAACAAATATTCTAAAACATCCCATAAATTCAACTATGGATAAACCCGTGACGGAAAAGTGACATAGATATCTACCAGCATTGAGAGAGTAGATGTAAATCGAGATAAAAAATTGCCGGTATAGTTGAGCCTTCGAGATCACCATATAACTCAAATATGTGGATAGTGCCGAGACATGCAGGGCCAGTTGGAGAAAATTGCTGGCTGGTTGTGACTGATTTTATACAACTCAATGAAATCACTGTTGCAAGTTGTCACTCCATGCTATTTCGAAGCAATATACTTAAGCACTTAGTGACTGCTCATTTTGTTACAGTATTGGATTTGGAACAAATGGTATTTGCACCAACACTTAAAAAGCATTAACGGCATCTTATAAAGCCGTCTGGCAGAGGCCAGTGGAACAATTGAGCCAAAAAAGCCAATTTTCAAAGAAAGAAGAAAAGTTTCTGGGACATATTGTTGGAAGTGGACAAATAAAATCTGACCCAAAGCAAATTGAGGAAACGAGGAAGTACCCGATAACTCAAATTGGAGAAGAAATACAACAATTTTTTGAACTTCTCACATATCACAGACAATTTATCCAGAATAATTAAAAAATGTAACAGTCGCTCTGTAAGCTCTTAAAAAAAGGAACAGGGTTCAAATAGGAAGAGGAACATTAGCAAGCCTTCCATACACTTATTAACGCATTATGTAATGAGCCGATACTTACTGCACCCAGTTTAAAAAAATCTTTTATTGTTACGACAGACGCACGGAAGTACGCTATAGGGGAAATACTAAGTCAAGGAAAGCTTACGAAAAATAGACCTTGTGAATATGCCTCATGATGCCTTCGTGGAAGCGAATTACGCTTTTCTTTTCATAATAAAGAATTGTAAGCCATAGTGTTTACAAAGGAACAATTTAGGCCATACTTATGTGAACGAAAGTTTACCGTCGTCATGGATCATGAGCCACTGAGGCGCTACCATACGATAAAAAAGCCCAAAATATGGTTTAACAGGCTAAAAGCACAGTTACGAGGTTATGAACTTGACGTAATATATTGTCCAGGCACATCCAACACAGCACCAGATGCTCTTTCTTGGAACCTAGTTATAGAAGAATGTGAGTAAAGTCTGGAACTGTCATGTCAAGAACCATACGAACTTGCGGACAAACAAGAAAATCAAGAGCTAGACAATAGCGATGGACGGCTGGCTCGGGTATTTTAAGTACAAACAAGAAGAAAGAAAAACGAAATAAGGAAAGATAAAAAATGGCATGTAGAAATATCAGATTTGAATCATTTAAGTAATAAAGTTAAAAGGACATAACGACGCAGGTGTTATAATAATAATAAAGATATGTTAAGCAGACAGAGCGACGTAGTTCCAGAATGAGAACGGCAAGCAGTGAACGAGATTTTGACGAAAGCAACAACAAAATTGCATGAAAACAAGGATACAAATAACAAGCTGGATATGAATACAATGTCAAAAATAGGAGAAAATAAAAAAGAAGTGATATAATCACTAATGATGAGCAATACAGATATAGAAATCTTATCGCAGGGGTCAACGGTTTGCAAACTAGCATACATGCGCAAGGAAGAGAAAATGAAGAGAGGTGTGGAAATAACAAGCATACCTCATATGAAGCAAGCCGCGTAACGAGAAAGACAACACAAGATCCGTAGACAATTAGATACACTACATAGAGGGCCATTGGGATTTTCAATAATACCTAAAGTGGAAAGTATGTTGAAGGAGTTGATTATTGCAAACCGTGACGTATCGTCAGCAAATATGAAGAAGTCAGTAAACGAAAACAATGAAAAATTGCATTGGGGCTGGCAATTACTGCATGCAGACATAACGAGAACTGCGGTAAGGAGAGCCAGAAAACGGAAGGAAAGCAATATCATGGAAAAAATAGTTACTGCGGTAAGCACATCAGGAGAGAGATAAAGATGATAACCAGCATATACACCGTCAAATCGAGACTCTAAAGAATGCGAGCAGGTATTATATATTACCTACACCAAGTGTAGATACTTAGCCACCTATAGAGAAGGGACACAAAGTTAAAGAGAATGGGAATATAAATAATAATCACCCAGGCAAAGACTTAAATTCAGTATTAAAGAGGCCTACTGATCGATTTCGAGAAAAATTCTCCATAGATGTAAGAAAAACTGAGGTGTGGAGAACTGAGAGCAATAACTCATTTATTGTGATCAATGAAGAAGACGATGAAAGAACTTGAAAATCTCAAATTTTTTTTGCTAAGTCACATGAAAATTTTACAATGATTGATGTACTTAGCGAAAGAAACTGTTTCTTTCCCTGCCTAATAGATTTATGCAGGCGAGAAAGATTAACAAATGATCTAAGAAAAATTATTTTGAAATCAAAATGGGCTACTAAGTGTAAAAATCCAAAAGAAGTTAAGCAGATTCTTAGGAATAGTCATGCATTTAAAAATGCGTGGTGCGCCTTTTTTTCAAGAATACAAAAACACACACATAGAATGTATATACACTTTGAAATAACACATGTGATACAAAAAAATATTAATTAATTATTACATACCTATTAATAAACTTTTAATAAACCTTTTTAAAGTGTTTATACCATCTTTCGGATTTTCAAAATGCATTTTATCCGACCGTAAGACTCATTTTATAAGCAAAGCAATGGAAAAATTTGCGAAAGTATTAAAATTATATAAAACTGATAGTACAGCCTTTCACCCACAAAGTTGGAGAGCTATGGCTTTGTTTAGTCCTTTGTTTCCAAAAAAAATCGTGTTGATGTTTCCAAACTCGTGGCTCTCGTTAGAAAAGTAATCAATTTCTTTCCTAAGGTTTCCCCTTGTTTTTTGATTACCATTCTTTCATGCTCCTCTTAGCCTTACAAATATGCTGAACAAAAAATGGTCCTCCTTCTATTTTTTGTTATAGGTATATATATATACTTATAGAATTAAAAAGCTATGTTCTGTGCTGTTAAATATTCGCTGTTCAATGACATGCAGGTGTCTAAGACACGACATAAGAAAAATTTTTTTCTGACGGAAACAGAAAATTTTCAAGGAATAACATTCTTGTATATTGAACGTATTATAGCATACACATACATGGTGTAGCAAAAAAAATTAATGTTGTACGCAACGGTATACCTTGAATGTAAAGACAGAGCAACACTCGCTACTCACCCTGAAAAATATATACAGCCGTATGGGCGTACAACACTGTAACAAATGTGGTAGTTTACTTGCAACCAATATATGAGTACATAGTAACTAGCTCGAGCAAAAAGAGATTTTGCAACGAATATCACGGCAGGCAGTGGATCAAGGCAAGAAATCGGGTAACATAAATATACGTACACAAATAGAGCCAACGCCGGAAGTGGAGGAGGATAACCACTACAAGATACGGCTCACACTTGGTGAGACCATACAGAAGCTGGAAGAATGTCCAACTATATTAGTCAAATTAAAGGGTGCACATTGGACTTGTCTTCACGCAAAAAACTAACACGTATTAAGCACCAGGAGATAAGAAGAAGTACACGTGTACTACGAACACACTGACCCCAAACCGAGTAGTCAACTTTGAAGCTCCGAATTTAAACTTCAAGTAAATAATTCAAAGGATGAAAGGAGTGAAAGAAGATGAGATGCTGAGTCCGATGAAAATAACAATAACAAGAGATGGATTGCAGAAACTCGGTAGTCAGAAACATGGGCCTGAGGATACATAAACGATTGATTCAAAGCTAACGGATCTAATCCAACTTGTACAGCAAGTAGATCTAAAGGAGAAAAAATTTTGTGACTGGGAAGAATACGCACGGATGGTGGCAAAATAGCACTAGGTGCGGCCGCAGGGTAGTTCGGATTCCTAAAGTGGGAAACCCCTTAATAATAAATTTATTGAGAATGTTTACTGGTAGAAGACATAAAGACAACTTCGCGAGAAACGAAGATGCAATAAATCCTGTATTGTTGCCACCAATAATTATCCAAGTACCGGGTGATCAGCCACAGTGAGATTAACCAGCTAACAGCAACAAACGACTTTCATAGTAAATAAACATACTTAAGCTAAATAGAGTACTAGACCTTCATATCTGAGCATCGTGAATGATATTTCTGGTAACAAAAAACAACATAAGTACCAAAAAAAAAAAAACCAAGAAAAAATGCTTTTGTGACAAAAATATATACATATATATATATACAATGTAGAGAAACGAACAAATAAATAGATGTAGAAATAGAAAGTAGATACTTAGATTAGAATCGCTGGCATAACTTTTGTTCGTTAGATAATGCGTCAAATAAATAAATGCTTACATAACAAAAACGAAAAATTTTTGTACATGTATATAATAAAACACAATAAAATTAAAAAAAATCATGTTGCGTAAGATATGCTGTATAAAATTCAATAATGGAGTAATAAGAAACAAAAAAAAAAGAAGAAAAGTTAAATGAACGTGCAAATGTGTGTTTGTGTGTGCATGCGTGTGCGTGTTTGTGTTAAAGTACATCCTAAATATGTACGGAACCAATCCATAAACAGCATGAAAGAAACCGTTAAGCAAGAATAAGGGCAAGAAATTCTAACAAAATAATTAAAATTTAAGACTTACAAGGGTATATCTATTAAGTTATTGTACAACAGGGGCCGGACTCCGAGAATCGAACCCTAATCGTATGAATTGGTAGTCAGCGACCTTATTGATTGTGCTTGCATGCCTATCTGGTTTTTGTTTTTTTTTCTTATGGATACCAACAGAGAAACTTTTGAATTAAAAAATTGATCTATAATAGGGCGTTTTTTTGGCAGTACCTGTAAAGTAAGTGAGTTAGAGAGAGCCATTGATCGTCTGCTCGTCTGCTGTCGCGCTTGCTCTCTCTCTCTCTCTCTCTCTCTCTCTCTCTCTCTCTCTCTCTCAATAACATTACATAGATACAAGACATAATCAAAAGTGTATACACATTGACAATAGTGTAGATAATTATTTTATAAAACAGGGATAATTAGTGAAACCCACTTTTTTCTTGTAATCGAAAATTAATGTACAACACAAACAACGTACAGTTAAACCTGAGTAAGAGATAGTTCAAGGAACCGTGATCTTTTTATCACTTATAAAGGTTTCTCACTAATGCAAGTTTCTAGCTTACAAAGGTAAAGAAGAGGTTTGTATCGCTTACAGAGGTTTATCAATGATATTCAAAACATTTTGTTGTGAACATGATAGTGAATTATTTATTTCAGTTGTACGCAAAGTAACTATAAAAATATAGAAATACAAAGAAAACAAATAATGTACAACATTTGCAGGTCTTTGTTCCTCACTTATAAAGGTTTTTAAGAGGTCCAAGTTTGGGAACTGAGAATTATTCTCATAGAGTTCTCTCGCTTACCCAGCTTTCTTTTCTTCAAGTTTGACTGTAGCATAAATACCACTCTGATGAACACATTACAAACTAATAAAGCAAAAATGATGTTGAGGACGGTGCCATCACGGCCTCAGACGTGTCTCGTACGATATGCATGACGCATTTGATGCGGTCTTACCACCAAAGTCACAAAGCAACAAGGGGTGGGGTAATTCCAAGGGCTTGAGAAGGAAGGAGGCCTTGTGGAGCCCCACCCTTGGTCGGGCCTCAAATTTGAGCGGTCACGAGCTTACACTTGGGCTCTTCCCTCGATTTAGTTAACAGATGTGCTGATTAAAAATTTTCCGTGTCCCTTTTGTTTCGCATGTGCTCCAAAGCCATTATACTTGAAGTTATACTCTCTTAATAAATATTATCTTTTTCATTGTATCTAAAATTTAGTCTAAATAAGTACATATAATTTATTCTGAACGACAAAATGTAAACATAAAACAAAAGTACTCGTAAAACACTTTGCCATTTTAAAATAATTTTCAGAGTTATAAAAAAGTTTGTTACTTCAAACCAATGTTAACTCGAAAGTCTTTAATTTTTAATAAGAGATTTTGTGACCAATTTTTGAAAAGATTTAAAATGAAGAGAAATATATTTTACATTTTTATCTTTTTTTTCGGAAAATAACAGCTTATACTAATATGCTTCGTGTGATTGCTGAAATTAGTATTTTCAACTGAGCTCACTGCTCTCTTATTACCACAAGTAACTTCTATGGGACCTTTTTCTTTGATTCTTAGCTCGTTTATAAGTTTTATCAGCTAGCAAGTTTCTTGCGTAGTTTGTTGATAGTGACAGATATTCGGCTTTGGTATTTAAGAGAGCAACAGGGGGCTGCTTTTTTGGATTCCAGCTAATTGCCAACTCTCTATAGCAAAAAAATATAGACTGTGGCTGAATGAAGATTCCCCATGTTAGATGCTCAACTTCCATCATGGAAGGCTTGGAGTCTAGCATCTGATTTTTTGCAGTATATAAATTTGTACTCTATTATTTCTGCCAGATACCTAAATATAAGTTTAAAAATATTCTAGTACTGCTCTGAAAAGTTTCTGCTCAAGTCAAAGTATCATACCAGTGTCTAGTAGCGTGGCTGATATATAAGCTGGGTGCATGAGGGTGGAGGGGAGGGCTGGCGCCACTAGTCACCTTTACATTGGGGCTTATAGGCTTTTGGGGGAACTTTGCCAATGATGGCTGCTTAAACTATTTTCTTCCATAAGATTTAACATGGGTTTTGGGGAAAAATGAAGGCAGCACTGGTCATACACCTGGCCTATAGCGAGCAACCAATAGCATTTTGGTAAGGGGTCTTGTTCAACCTGCCTAGCTCTTTTGAGTTGGCTGTAGTGCACAATGGGTTATAAGATCCATGTACAAACCAAATGGTAATGTTGTGCTGACTGGAGTTTACTGGTCCATGTTAAATTTCTTCAGAACACATTCAATATTAGCTTTTTGCTCTAATCAAATAAAACAACCTTTCTTTTAATCGATGTTCATGCTGATTCTTAGGAATTCACTAGCCTTGACAAGATCCTTGGTTGGAAATGTTCTTCTCATGTTCTATTTGACTAATTTTAGGTACTACATATTATGAGGAGAAATTAAAATATCGTCAACGAAAACAGCTATAATGATGATGTTTGAGCTTAATATATAGCAATACCTATGCACAGACACCATTTTAAAATTGAACGGGATCATTATCCACAAACATTCTTTCTAGCCACGGAATTAAGGTTCTAATTTTTTGCTTTAGACAATGTAATGCTTACAGTTGCTACACCCTGAGTTAGTAGAGACCATTCATACTATAAGCATAAGCGCAATTCATTGGTCAAGTTCATCCAAGACGTAATACATATGTACACAAGCTCAAATGACGAGTGGATCTTATACGTCACTTACATGCATGTGTGTAATAGCTTCAAGGTAAATATTTTATAATATGCTGACATACAATGTGAGTAGCCTTGTTGTAAGGATACATGTATGTATTAAAATTCTACGTTGTTTGTACGTTTGCATAAATTTTATTTGAACAGTTTACTTGCGCATTGACTGTCCATTTCTAATAATGTACACCAATTTAAACATTGTAATTAAAAAAATATTTTATTACATTAAAAATTGATTTTAAAATCCCCAAAAGGATTAATTGCAAAATTTATAAACTTATTTGTCGCACTTCAACTTGTATTTGATGTTTCTTTTATTGCTGATGCCAGCTTGCATTATCACTAATCCAAAAATCTCAATCACACCTGTCAAAAAAATGCGATTGGTACTATTGTATTGTTATTACCTAATACATGATATCGTTATATAAAATACCATCGTGCAGCTTACTGTTTAGCTGTCAATGTAGTTTGCAATAGAATCTCTTATAGTTTGACCTAATCGAACCAAAAGCCTCTTATACTCGTTCTGACGCTATAAAAACTCAATATAAAAAAGAAGAATTGTTTTTTTTACGCGTGTCACCTGTTCTCTAAGGTTTTAGTTAACTCTTGACTCCCACGTCTAGCAAGTACCTTATACGCGTAAAGCATATTGTGTTGACTGAGGCAACTACAGTGCATTTTGAGGATATCAATAGTCTAGGACTACGCTAAGGAGCGAGGTACAACGAAAAAGTTTCGCTGAAAGTGGTTTCGGCGATAGCAGAGAAAGCAAAAACTGCAACATCTTTTCGGCTATGAACTTTTTTTGTGTAGTTGAAGGGACCACTAAGAAATACTGCACGAAGCAATAGAGAACTCCAAAGCAGCAGTAACAAACATAAGTGATAAATGTAAGTTATTTATCAGTAACATAATTAATACGAAACCTTGTGAGAGTGACCAGAATAAGTTATGTTTAATATATTAAATTATTTTTAACTGTCTTAATAAAGGGATACCGTAACTTTAATCATCTATATTATTTAAATAAAGACTTTTATGCAACAAAAATGATCAAATGAAGCTTATGAGCTGAATTCTAAGAGACCCACGAATGGCACTAAAATAAAACGGTCAGTACAAAACTTTAAAAAAGTCTGGTCACAACACAGTTATCATTGATGATGTCATCTTGGAAGCTGTATGATTAATGTAAGTATATTTCTTATTTCAAATTTCCATGCAGAAGAATAACTAATACATTATTACATGTACAAACACTAAAATGATGTACTTGCTCAAGCTGAGGTATAGATATGGAGAAAAGAGAAATAAAGACAAAAAGAACATCTGTACCTATACTAGAGGCAAAGTATATGTATGTATATTGTATGAAGTTGCGTGGAAGCGTGACGAGGTACGTTTAAGAAAGCAGACGAAGTCTCTGTGACCGCGTTACTATTTACTTCAAATTTGCATACTCGATTAAATATTAAGAAATAAGTATTTTTGCCAGTATGCCCGATGTACTTTGGTTTAACTCAGTCTCTTTATTAGTACTCCACAGCTTTACCAAAAAACATAAGTCAAAAAGTCGTTAGAACAACAAAAACTACACATGTATGTCTCGAAATGCTTAAAATTTGATTTTTTCAGGCTCAGTCTCCAAGAAATGGTTTTATCTTTTAGCTAGCTGCAACCCAAATTTTTCTTGTATATAATTTGGATAGGCATGTTCCTAAAATTAAGCAAAGCTACCAACAGTGTAATATTGGATACAGGTACTTCCTAATGTCACAGTAGAAACCACGGAGCGTTGAGAGTTCTCAGTGGCTAAGATGGTAGAGCACTTGCTTCCCACCTGGAGGGCTCGGGCTTGAGACTCCGCTCCATCACTTCCTCCTGGGTAACTCTATGGTATTTTTTATATAAACTAATCACTAGGGTATCATATGAATAAGCTTCTTGTATATAGAATCTTACTGTGGCATGCAGTTTTGCGGATAATAGTGGAGAACTACAATGTCTTAAAACAGTGGAGGGGCAAGTAGGTGACTCTCTCATAGTAAAATCTAAAATCGTTCCATAAATAATCAATAACACAAATAATGAAATATATCTGGCAAATTAATGTCGTGTATGTGTATATATGTGTACCCACAGCCATCAAACAAAGCCAGATGAGACGTGGCATCGCTAAAGTAGGATACTTAATTTGATACAAATTTTAAATCATGCATGAAAATTTTAATATTTCCAATACATCAATGTCCTATCATGCTAACCCTGAATTACGTGCTCCTTAAACTAGAATAACCTAATTAAAGTATCTAAATTAAAATTCGCAATAAATAAATCAATTATCAGCAATAAATTAAATAATTTTTTAGTAACAGTGTTAAATTATTATTCATACCATTCCTACATATCTTCGCAGTTCGTTAACGTGGATTAACTGTAAAAAAAGCTTGATTTCCATAAGATGTATAAATTATTGATAAGAAACAATGGATAATCTGAAGAAAATTGAAATTTTTGAAATTAACAATCAAATCTCTTTAAGAATCTAGTTAATTAACCCGATTCATTACAAAGATGACAATTCTATTGGAAAAAAAGTATTGTCGTTTAACTGTACCATTTTTCATAGTTAATTAAGCTCACATTTAGAGACATAATTTGGAGCTCAAGGAGAAAAATGAGATGACAGACGATTCAAACATAACTTTATTTTACTTTCTTTTTAACCGTGTGTCATGAGTCTGAGATTCTGTCAAGAAATTTACTGATTTACGTATTATTCAATAAAACAGCTGCTCACAACTAACCGTTTAACATAGCTGTAATAGTATCAACATAATCTGATTTGATAATCTGATTAATAAGTCTAATCATTTTCCGGAGTGCCCGGAATAACAGGCTGTAAACCTAAGCCTCATTTAACTGAGCGATTTGGGTAGTCAATAATCATACAATAATAATCAATTTTTCGACTAAAGGTAAAATGAGAAATTATTTAATAAAAACAAATTTTAAAGTAAGTTATGGTGTACATCGTTTTTATGGTTGTCGTACGTATTTCTGCAGTATAAAATTATTCATTGTGAGAATTATTTAGCTATTTAATAACTGTAATTTGTAATGTTTGGATTCCATCGATATATAAAAAAGGTATAAAAATAAAATCTAGTTGAATAAGTGAGGCATTTGAGGTTTTTGATGCGTGTAACTACTTATTTATCCATACATTTTTTTGAAAAGAGTCAATTCTTGTAATTAGCTTTAAGAAAAAATTCCTGAGAATTATAAGATTACGTAGTTGAATAAAAGAAAAAAAAAAGCATTATAGATAAAAATCCCGAAACAGTATTTCTTAGGAAAATTTATTTTGTTCGGTAAATTTACAAACTATTTCTACAAATTAACTTCTGCAGACATTCGTCTTATTCGAACCATCATTATATAAAAAACTTTAAGTAGAAATTTAGTGGAACCATTGTAAATCACTATAGCTTTGTTGTACAGACTTCGTTTTGACTCAGTACTTTCTAATATGAGTGTTAAAGTTTTTTGAAATAAGAATTCAAAAAAAAATTTTTTCCTGTCAAGTTACAACATTCTTATTAATATACCGTTTAACAAAAAAAAAGGTTACGTAAGTTTGATGTGTTGAAATAATATTTTGTAAAGAATTTCTGAAGCCTTTATGAACTGGTTATAAAGAATTGTCTTCTTTACAAATCAGTAGTCTTAAAAAGTTCTTAAATCAAAAAATAAAAGCAGTGAAGTTTTTCTTTTTCTTTTAGTCCATCATGAATTTTGTATTAAATTTTGTATTAAATTTTATACTCTCGTAGAATAAAAATGTTTAGTACTCGTACTTTAACAAAATCAAACTGAGAAATGTTGACTTATCACTGGTATTTGATGCAAATCTTACAGCAAATATATTAATATCTTACTATACACCGTGTATCAAAAATGAGTGAGGAAAACTATACTACGTGATAAAGCTCGTCAAGACTGATAGAAAAGCTATTTACAAAATTTCGATTTAATGCGCACTCTCCAAGGTATTGACAAATTAAAAAATTATAATTTCAGCCAATCACACAGCGCTTAGCAATGTGGGGGCGGGCTCTCAGTGCCAGTAGTGTAATCAACTCTTGATGGAGGATGCCATGGTGGGGAGGTGCCTAGGGGAAAAGAAGATTGGTACGCAGAGTGTAGCTTTATCGACTGCAGAGAAGCAATGAGTCGTCGAATCGGGGGGTAAGGCAAACACTGCCAAAATAAATGAGGATATAGCAACAATAAAACGGATGATAAAAGAATGCTCTTAGTAGTAATAATCTGAAAATCCAATTTGCTTTTCTCCAAATTTTCAGCATAACTCTGAGGATAAACTCTACAGAAAGAAAAAAGCGCATAATTTTTAATTTCCAGATGATGGTTCCACTAAGAGGAGCAGTCCTTTATATGACTTTTCACATCCTCGCATACTCACTGGTGAAACATAAGTAAGATTACTCAACTTAGACCAACTGGCCAGTCAATCCATACATAAATTCCAAGTCCACAGGATGTTCTTGGTACTGGTGCTCTTAGTCGACAAATCTACTTTCTTCAAATTTACAGGACATTTCTAAAATTAATCTGTACAGAACGTAAAACATAATTATATGCATAGAGTTAAAAAGAACACTGACACAACCGGTATGAACACTTTACTGAAGTTGCCAGTCCTTGAGTATGAAGAGCCAAAATAATAATATCTCACTTTTGAGCACACTCACTGGTGACAGCTCAGTAAACTCCAAAAATCAAGACTAACTGACCAGTTGGCTTACTGCAAATTTGAAAACCAATCAATGTATAGATTGAAGCAAGCGTATTATTTTCAAGTGCCAGATGATGGTTCCACTAAGAGGAGCAGTCCTTTATATGACTTTTCATATCCTCGCATACTCACTGGTGAAACATAAGTAAGATTACTCAACTGAGAACAACTGGCCAGTCAATCCATACATAAATTCCAAGTCCACAGAATGTTCTTGGTACTGGTGTTCTTAGTCGACAAATCTACTTTCTTCAAATTTACAGGACATTTCTGAAATTAATCTGTACAGAACGTAAAACATAATTATATGCATAGAGTTAAAAAGAACACTGACACAACCGGTATGAACACTTTACTGAAGTTGCGAGTCCTTGAGTATGAAGAGCCATAATAATAATTTCTCACCTTTGAGCACACTCACTGGTGACAGCTCAGTAAACTCCAAAAATCAAGACTAACTGACCAGTTGGCTTATTACAAATCTGAAAACCAATCATTGTATGGATTGGAGCAAGCGCATAATTTTTAATTTCCAGATGATGGTTCCACTAAGAGGAGCAGTCCTTTATATGACTTTCCACATCCTCGCATACTCACTGGTGAAACATAAGTAAGATTTCTCAACTAGGAACAATTGACCAGTTAATTTACTACACAACTAAAAACAAAGATAATAAGAGTATACACTAGGGCAAATACAAAAATTTTGAGTGTTACTGTAACTTTTAGTACTAATTCACTGGAAGGCTGTTTGAACACCTACTGTTGACTACTCCGTATACTAGCACAACTGAAACCTTCTTGCAAAGTCAGTTCAGTGCATAACTAAAAAAAGAAAATCTGATTACAAGCTAGGGCATTAACAAAAATGACAAGGGTTGCAGGATGCTTTTGGTACCAGCAGAAGTGTACTTGGCCGCAGGTGCTCTGCGTTGTCAAACTAGAATACCTCTTCATTTGCAGAACATCTCTCAAAATGAACGCTATAGGTTAACCACAAATACACAAAACTATGGACCAGGTATTGTTTAGGTAAAAATCCTGTATTGAATGTGCAGCCTTATCTGGAACTAAGAAAACCACAAGGAACCACGCATTTTTTTAAATCAATGTAAATGTATTGGTACATGTTGTATACGTATCTGACGTCGCAAGATTTACATATACGACAACAAAGAACTGACGATGTACCTCCACTTATTCAAGGAAACATTTATTTAGAAAAATATAGAAAAACAAAGATGATTCTCCGGAAAAGCCTGATACCTACCCAGACACCGGCCGCGCCCTCACAGCAGCTTGCACCTGCAGGTAACGATGTGGGCTAATAATAAAAAGTTATGTGTTATGGTACCGGACATCGTTTATGTGAATCTTGCTACGTCAGATACGTATACAACATGTACCTATACATTTAGATTGATTTAAAAAAATGCGTGGTTCCTTGTGGTTTTCTTAATTTCAGAAAAGGCTGCACATGCAATACAGGATTTTTACCTAAACAATACCTGGTCCATAGTTTTGTGTATTTGTGGTTAACCTATAGCGTTCATTTTGAAAAATGTTCTGCAAATGAAGAGGTATTCTAGTTTGACAACGCAGAGCAACTGCGGCCAAGTACACTTCTGCTGGTACCAAAAGCATCCTGCAACCCTTATCATTTTTGTTAATGCCCTAGCTTGTAATCAGATTTTCTTTCTTTAGTTATGCACTGAACTGACTTGGCAAGAAGGTTTCAGTTGTGCTAGTATACGGAGTAGTCAACAGTAGGTGTTTAAACAGCCTTCCAGTGAATTAGTACTAAAAATTACAGTAACATTCAAAATTTTTGTATTTGCCCTAGTGTGTACTCTTATTATCTTTGTTTTTAGTTGTGTGGTAAATTAACTGGTCAATTGTTCCCAGTTGAGAAATCTTACTTATGTTTCACCAGTGAGTATGCAAGGAAGTGGAAAGTCATATAAAGGACTGCTCCTCTTAGTGGAACCATCATCTGGAAATTAAAAATTATGCGCTTGCTCCAATCCATACAATGATTGGTTTTCAGATTTGTAATAAGCCAACTGGTCAGTTAGTCTTGATTTTTGGAGTTTACTGAGCTGTCACCAGTGAGTGTGCTCAAAGGTGAGAAATTATTATTTTGGCTCTCTATACTCAAATACTGACAATTTGAGTAAAGTGTTTATACCGCTTTGCCAGCGTCCTTCTATGACGTCTTTTTCTTTTTGTAGAGTTTATCCTCAGAGTTATGCTAAAAATTTGGAGAAAAGCAAATTGGATTTTCAGATTATTACTACCAAGAGCATTCTTTTATTATCCGTTTTATTATTGCTATATCCTCATTTATTTCGGCAGTGTTTGCATTACCCCCTGGTTTGACGACTCATTGATTCTCTGCAGTCGACAAAGCTACACTCTGCGTACTAGTCTTCTTTTCCCCTAGGCACCTCCCCACCACGGCATCCTCCATCAAGAGTTGATTACACTACCGGTGCTGAGAGCCCGCCCCCCGACGCTAAGCGTTGTGTGATTGGCCGAAATTGTTAATGTTAATTTGTCCATACCTCGGAGAGTGCGCATAAAATCAAAATTTTGTAAAGAGCCTTTCTATTAGTCTTGACGAGCTTTATCGTTTAGTTTTCCTCACTCATTTTTGATACACGGTGTATAGTAAGGTATTAATATATTTGCTGTGAGATCTGCATGAAGTACCACTGAAAAGTCAACATTACTTAGTTTGATTTTGTTAAAGTACGAGTAATAAACAGTATGATACTACAAGTGTCATAAAAAATTTCAATTGCCCAAAAAAAAAAAACTTTACCGTTTTCATATTTTGATTTCAGAATTTTTCAAGACTTCAGATTTATAAGAAAGAAAACTATTCATCGCCTGTGCGTAAGGGCTTCAGAAATTTCTTACACAATATTAACTCAACACAGCAAACTTACATAACTATTTGTTGTGTTTAAAGGTATTTTATGGGGTACGTATATACGTGCTGCACATCCTGGTCATTACATACATGTTTCTATGCATCTATCTTGACAGAGTTTGGAGCAAAGGGCTCTAGAAGGCAGTCTTAAGGAGTCCTTTCTGAAAAGGCGACTAAAAGTCTAAATGGAAAGGATCCAGGAGTGTTTATCTTGCTTTCCACCGGAGAAATATGGCCAGAGCTTATTACACTATTTTCCGCTGCTGCATAGTCGAAAGATAGTTAGTTTTTCCCCTCAAGTGCTGGTATCATTTTCTCATTAATTCGTTGGATAAGTTAAGGTAAAGGACGCGAATTTTCCTGGTTGCTTAATTAATTCAACCAAGTGATGGTCCCAAATTGGTGACTGGTAGCGAAGGAGGGCTATTTTTTTTGGCTCTTAAGTTTTTTCCTGGTGTGTGGTGGTTTAGCTTGGAGGAAGCTGTCCAGCGTTTTCCAGTGTCTTTTTTTTCTGGGGTTGTAATTTCTATTTGCTTTTAATTGGGTGTGGTCATAGCTATTCTGAGTTAGTGACACGCGTTGATTTCACCTCGTGTGATATCATTTAATTTGGTGGATAAGAATCCTTGGCTGTTCTATCAACCAAAAGGTGATCCATCAACCACTTTCCTCGTCATACCGGGGATTTTTTTTTTCTTTCAAGTTTTTTGCTGTTTTGTCTGATAAATTTTTGATCTTAAATACGGCGTTCTCGTGTTGTGGTCCGCGCAGTAGTATTACCTATCCACATATGAAACATCAAGGCCTTTCTAAATTTTTTAGTTGATTCGAATTTTGATTTATCAAGATAAAGGTCAAGAATTGAGTTCGAGTGCATTCTAAATTTGCGTAAAATTATTTTATTTAAATTTAAAGCAGTCTTGAGTTATGTCATTATATTTGACTTTCTCTGATCGTTAATATGAAATTCCAAATATTCTAATGTAACTTGCGTTACATTGCTGATATTCATTTAGAGTAGTTTTTAAGCTCAGTCAGTAAGAAGCACAACTTTGCTGAAGGTTACCGAGTTGGGTTGGCGATGTATAAGGAGGATTTCACTAAAGTTTTTGTGTGTCAAATATTATTTTCTTAATACGTTTTTTCTTTTAATCCAAAGCAATTTGTTTGTTTGATATAGTTTGTTAAATCTTATTTTTGATGACTTTTTCTTGACGTAAGGTTATGTTTCGCAAATTTTCTATAGTTTAAAAAAATCATTGTTCATCCAACTTTTTCTTTAATAGCTAGAACACATAAGATTTTTTTTGTACAGCACTCATTATTTTTATTTAAATCATAAAAAACGGGTTTTAGTGAGTGGAATAATCAATCTATCGATTACGGTTTGGCATTGAATTAGATAGTACGATTTATATTTTTTTTTGTTCTTTGACAAATTGAATGAACCTTAAGAATTTAATCAAATTTTACTTTGACTCTAAAATTTATTTAGTTACCTCTATCCTCAACTCCTCTGTCCACCGTAATTTTGATTCATTACGTGAGACCATTTACCTCATCTTTAAAAAAGCGAACCGTTGCAATATGTATGTATACAAATACATAAGCAAACATGGAAGTTCTCAGAATGCGCGAATCACATGTATCATAAGTGTATGTATTTTATGCACGTGCGGGCTCAAATACGTAATAATAATACAATTCTTACTATTTTAATATTGGATCCTTAATGACCGATTGAAATTAGGTATAATCGAATTTTTTCAGTTTCTATTATACCGAGTTTAATAACATTTGAGTTGGAAGTTTCATTTCTGCCAGGGGTCCCGAGATCCACACCTAGTTTTGTCTTCGGTATTCCTGAACAACCAAGAATAACTTGTACCTATAAGCTGTTCAGACGTCGTGTAAGAAATGTGGCAAAAACTCTTAACCTCGTTGCTTATCACTAATAAAACTATTATTGATTGAATCCATTTGGCCAAAATGTTCAGCAATATACGAGGATCACAAGTGAGACCCTTACTACTTTTTATTGTTCTCATAAATGTCTGTTCAAAGCTCATGTCCGATGAAATATCATACAAGAATTTATCAGATTGTCTGATGGTAAAGTAGCCTTCATTTTCTAATTTATCAAGCTCAAATAGATCTAAAATATTTTTCAATTTCTGCAAATGCTAAAGTCATATTTGACTAAATTTGGCATATAAATTGCATGTGAAATCTTGTTATATTATAACAAAATTTTTGCACCTCTTAATCCATAATTTTTTGTTCTGTTTTGCTTAAATTTTTCACATAAAAATTAAGAAGTGATTACTAAACAAATTTTTTATCCATAACATAAGCACTTGAAACTAACCAAGTCTAAATTACGTACCAAATGTATATAAGTCATTGTAAAATGTAGTAAAGCCTAAGAACTTTGTTTTTTATACTATCCTTGGAAAAAGTATATATTTTTGTAAATATACAGCTTTGGGCTTAATTTTAACCAACAAATAAATAAAAGTTTTTAATTCCTCTTGTCGAGGTGGCCCAAATAGATTACTAAGGGTTTTTTTTAATGTTCTCCTTGTACTCTGCTTTTCAGGAACCTGATACGTTAACGTTATTATTTGGTCTAAAGAGGCAGCGAAACGGTCGATGATAAATTTTTATCAGAAGTACAGGAATTCAGCAGGAACGCTTCCAACTCTGAGCCCTGTTTACCAAAAAACAAGGACAGTGTATTAAAAAAAAAAAAAATCTTGGCTCTAGAGAGTCCTCCTAAAATTCTTAGTTTTATTAATAATAGAGAAAAAGTAAAAAAAGCAGACTTCTTAACTTAAACATGTCATCATTTTTTTAGTTTTTGTAATACAAATTACGACTGGATTTATTGCATTACACATTGGTGATAACGTTCACAAAAATTTAACGTCAGTACGCAATTTACATTAAGGTCCTCGAATTTTCCTAATTATGCTGATCTCAGATAATTGCTTGCTTAAGGCTCAGCAGTAGTTTCATCTCTCAAATTTCTATCCCAAAAACGAAGCAGAAACGTTGCTGCCTAATTTTCTATAGAATACACTCTCCAGAGATTTCTCCGTGGGATCCTAAGAACTGATGGGCTCTTTCACGGTAAGTGATTCAACACAACTGATCAGGACTAGTCCAGTGAACTTCAGTGCCTTAACTCCCTCTTGACCAACAATCTTTATGATCTCCTTCTCAGCTACCAGACCCATCTTATTCGAGGGCCTTAGCTATCCACTCTTGAACAATAAAGTGCAGTTACAATCTATTTTATAGAATCCGGAAGATATCCGGCCAAGGCTGGACCATCTGAGTGATACTAAGTGGGTCACGAGGTGATTAACGTTGTAGTTATCTATTTATCAGTAAATGATTATACAATAAAAAAACAATGGTCAGAGGCTGCTTGGAAAGCCAAATAGAAGGTTGTACTTTTTGGGCACATAATATATAAATCTCGATACAACTGTTACCGGACGATGTATTCAATAACCCACTGCAATGTATGGAAAGTGATAAAAAGTAGTTTCCTTGAGCTTAAAATATACAGTAATAAGGTACAGTTTGAATAAATTTTTTAATATTAAATGAATCAAAAACTATAAAGAGTAATATACATTTAAATTAACTTTCTACGCTGATATCATTTTAACACCACACTTGCCACATTTTTATTTAAAAAAATGATTATAACTTATTTGTATTGAATGATTTAAAAAACGGTATGGTTCTCCCCATGTTTAATTTAAAAAATTATTAACGAAACAAGTAACCTTATTAAAAGTCATGTAAACTTACGTTTGTGTGAATGATCCATAAACATTTTCCACTTTTTTTTCTATTGTAGAATGCTATAAGATAAACATTTAAAATTTTTAAGTGGATCCGCAAGGTTTTATGCATAACGCACCTGTATAAGTTATTAAGATGAATTTGAGATACGTCCAAACACGTCACAGAGCCCTTGTCACCGGTAATAAGTGACGAGGGTCTCATAGGTAGCTCTCTCTCTTCTGCATGTGGATTGCTGAAGAGTATAAAATCCTGGTATCAGACCCGGAGGCCATAGCAGTTAGAGTAACTATGGAGCTTGGTCTGACTCCCTTTCCGTTTGTCCTATAACCATATCTTGAGATGTGTACGTGCTATGGTAAGAGAATGTATCTATGAATGGCAGCTATCGGTGTGTCGGTATCCCGGGAGCGGGCGTAGTATTGTGTTGGCTGATAGTGTGTGTTGGACCGCATAGTATACGGTGCCCCTGCGTGGCAAGACCAGGACAGATACTTGAGCTCGCTGCGAGGCTGGCACCGGAGCATAACGGTGTGGCCTCAGCAGACTCTCGCCTGCCGAGTTACCGTGATGTAGCATAGCCGAAGCCTCAGTGCCCTACACGCACACACACACACACGCGCCCGTAGCATCGCCCGGAGCATCACCGAGTATTCCACCGGAGCAAAATACTGATAGGTGAATACATATAGTGTTGATGCCGTGTATCAAGTGCATGAAAGTGGTCGTCCCTAATTACCCTTCCGGGATGCCATATAGAGTCAGCCCGAGTCTCGTACAGCTACTTACCAGGTAAACGACATCACTAGATATCAATTAGTGACAACTCAGGAATCATTGCCTTTGTGGTGTGCCGCTCTATAATTATAATTTCCATTACAGTTATCGATATGAATAAATAAGTAATTAGTAGTCAAGTGAGTCGTGTTGTCGTGTCTTGTCTTGAGCGGCGCCAAGAGCAGCTGAGACAGAGTGGTGCCTCAGTGCATGATTAAGAAGTGCTTCTGAAGAAAATAACGTGAAAGGCTTTCCAAATTGCGATCACTGTACGGCACTACCTGTTGCTGCAATCGGTGATGCACAATACTGGCTGTACCTGGTCCTTTTCCAATCCCCGTTAACTAAATGTTGAACGGCATAACGTAAATAAAAAGTATTAAGGGTAAAGTAATAATCACCACACACGTTAGTCGCAATCTCCGGCTAACGTGTTACAAAGTATAACTTGAAAAAAAAAATTGAACTATCATATTAGCTGCTGAGTTATTTGGCCCACTCTCACCGTTAGGACTCTTCCCTTCCCCTAACGACGATAGAAATGTCTGTGGGAGTTTACCTACATCCCTTTCTCTCTTACTTACTATCTTTCCAAATTTTCTGAATTAATTATCTAAGAACTGTAGAAATAAACGTTAATCACGCTGAGTACCAGCTCATCTCGTCAACCCGGTATCATTGCTGAGTCTCCTACCAACTTCAGCGACCACTCAATTCCAGTAGAGACAACTATCATGGGACTAGCAAGTAAGCTCAGCTCAGAGATCACTGGAGAGTAGAGCCCTTAAAAAGTATATCTATGTACATCTCTTTCAAACGTGACACTGTATTGCTACATATGTGACCGGATAAATTAGTCACAGAGGCGCGAGAAGCATATCAAGTGTGATACGCTCTGATATAAATAGGAGAGAGAGAGAACAGGAGAGAAAGAACTATTCAAGGGTAAGGAGTGTGTGGAACAAGCATGAGAGGGGAGGAGAAGAAAGAAAAGAAGATAGATAAGCCAGAGCAGGATAAAAGAAAAGACGGAGAACGGGGAAGGAAAATTCGAAATAATGAGGGGAAGAAAAACTGGAAGAGAAGAAGAGAGTTCAGTTCGCGACTAGCTGAGAGGCGAGGAGCTGACCAAGGAAGTGTAAGGCAAGGAGTGCGGGTCGATACGATTTAGACCAAAACGCGATTTCGCACCGAGGTTAAAATTGTCAGAGATTTTCTTTGAATTCACCTATTCAACGTTTCAACGAATACGTGTCTTTGAAACGAAAAGAGAAAAAATCATTCCAAAGACGGTGAACTCAGAAACAACCTTTAGCTAAAGGATTATTCACGGCGGCTCTACGCAACAACCAAGGATTGAAACGAATCATCCCACACAGAGAAGGTATCCCTTAAACACGACTAATAAAAGAAAAAAAACAAGTTCTCTCTCTCTATATCCAAAGCACGTAATTATACAGTCAACAGATAATGATGCGTTATAATGATTGATTGCGAAAATTCAATGGCAAATGAAATAGCGATATTTCTTTATTACTTTAGAAAGTTTTTTTTGATGTAGTTGATGTGTATCATTTAAAATTATAATAAAAAACAAGTTGGCTGACCAACTAACCTAAATTGATTGTAGAACACGTTTTTTTTGCTTGAGTTGTGTTTTGATATTTAAATATATACATACAACTTTTTGTAATTATCATTTAATTAACTTTCAAAAAGAGATGGTTAGGCATGTTATTAAAAAAATAAGTAGATGGCTTATGTAACTTACACATTTCGTTATATTATTACTTTAACTTTTGATATGAAAATTAATATATTTATAGTTTTACTTTTACCTTGGTTTTTTTTATAATTTCTATTGTTCTTTTCATTTGTATTATTATGAGTCCTTTTAAAAGTGTGTATAAAGTTATAAGTATTAATACAACATTCTTAGAAAACTCATTATATCTACTAGAAATTATTATTTCCTAATCAAGATACTTAATTTTTTCTGGAATGAGAACCAGAAAAAGTTGGCTAGAATCTATAATTAGATATTAAGAACTTATTTGACAATAAAGCCTTGAACTTAAATTTTAGAATTATATTTGACGTGATCAGTTTTCTTTCGTGTTGTCTTTTATTGGTTTTAAGATCCAGAATATAATATAATCCGCAATGCTTCTTATAGGTATCTTTTAATACGTTATAACCTATTTTTATATCAAAATATGAAATTTGCATAACTACTATTAAGAGCAGTATGAAAATATCTAGTGACAGGTATTCAGTATTTTTCTGTATAAATATATGTAAAAACACTCAGTAAGATTTTAAATTTTTTAAAACGTACTTCTCACTACTGCATAGGAAAATTTTTTTAATACTTTTAGCTGAACATACATTTTGTGGAAATAGCATATTCAACTAAATTCCGTGATGTGGTGGCTTCTAAGAGACCTCATAAGCTTATATTAAAATGATAATTTAAACAATGAAGTTTTTTCCTGAATTTGCTTTACAATAATATTTTACTGGCTTTTATTTTCTGTGATGTAATACACGGTAAGCGTTTCAATATATACAAATAGTTTTTGTAGTCGATTGCATTTATACATTAGTTATCTTTTTCACCCATGATTCCATTTTATATTTTACGAATTTCAAGAGGGTGTAGTTGAACAAATGGTACTCTATTGGGCATGGGCTAATATTTTTAATCAATAACACAGCATACTTTACTTTAATTGTTACATTCTTTTACTTTACATCCTTGTTAAAAGGGTTGTAAAACAATGAATGATCCACTATAACACGTTTTGAATAATTTCACATACTTTACTGTGTTATACTAATCATACCGTTTTATTTTTCACCTACATAAAAGGAGTTGTAAAAAAATTTAAGACCCACTATTTTGTATTGACTGCTTTTTTCAAGTATTGTCTTTGATGTTTATAGTTTTACATATTTTCTGTACATGTAAATAACACTCTTTCCGAAAAAAGTTTTACCATTTTGTCCCACTGGACAGACAGAGTACAGACAGGCGTGGACTGAATAACGTATAACGATAACGTATAACGATTCTCTGGCAATACTGTTCTATTTTTTCGCATTACATGTTACGTATTAAAATCTTATGCACACATCTTTAGTATCAATACGTTATAAAATTTATCACAAAAATGTATTTTTTAAATTAGAATAACATACAACAACAATTAAAGCATTTTCATTTTTTAACATGTTTTTTAGTTTTAACCATTTTTAACAAATTAGCAAGTAAGGGTAAGTTTTGTAATACCACGTTTTTCAGTCAATAGTTTTTTTTCATAAAAAGTATAAACTTCCATATCATTTGAAAAACGTACAAACTTTTGTTGAATTTGTAAAACGTCTACACCTGTCAAACAGATGCCATCAGACGATAACATATTCTTTGTTTAAGTATTAAGAAGTTTTGCAAATCTTTGTCACATTTTTCAGGACAGAAAATGGAGTTTACTTATGCCACATACAGAATTCTGTGACTACGTATCAAATCAAACGTACATAGAATCTACAGCAACTATTAGTCCAATGTCAGGAATAGTTGATAAAATACTTGTAAAAAAAGGAGATAACGTTACAGCTGGTGATCAACTACTTGTAGTTATAGCTATGAAAATGGAGGTAAAGTAATGTAAAATAATGTCTGAGATAAACTGTAGTTATTACATATCAAATAAACGAACTTTTTTTGCTATAGTATTCAATAGCAGCCACATCTAATGGAGTTGTAGAAGATATTCTTTGCAATGTTGGAGATTATGTCCCAAAAAGTAAACTATTGATTAAATTCCGAAATAACGAAGACACGTATCGTTAACGAAATTTCAACGTGCTGATATCAGGTGATAAATTATGAAAAAAGTGAAAAATTAGAAATATTTTTGGGACACTATTTTTATAAAAATTATTGCAATTATGTAGAATAAAAATTACATACCAGAATTAAAAAATTTTTAACTAAAAAACAATTGATTACATAGTTTAATTATTAATATTATATGATTTCTGAAATTAATCAGAACAACCTCGTTTGTGAGTATGGATGAAAAAAAAATTGACGTGTAAATTTAATGGTTGGAGTTAAAAAAGTATTAGGTTTTTACTGGTGATTGATTTTAACTGATAATTATCATGATTTTTTTTTGTTAGTGTGAACTTGTCCTAATCTATTTACATAAGTATTTACATTAGTTGGTGATTGAAAAATAGAGATAATAGATGTGTACGAAAATAAGATTTAAGAAATATAGCAGTTTCATGTTTGGACTTTTGTCAGTAAACCTTACCTGAATAATCATTTTTTAATCATCTACTAAAATATAAAGGAGTATGAATAAGATAGTTTTAAGTAAAGTCATTTAATCGTTATTGATATGCTCACTCTTGTAGAACAAAGCATAAAACCATAAAATTTTGTTGAACACTTCCACTAGCTGTATGAAAAAAAAATTTTTTTAATTATTACAACACTTCGTTTGATTGTATTTTATTTGATTAGTTATAAAAAATTTCTTCTCCCTACATGCGAAGAAAAGAGTAATTTTCAAATTAATATTGTTCTGACCTAGACTAAAGAATACACCTAGTTTATAGTTGTTTTGGGTTGTTGTGTTTTATTAAATTAGTAATTAACATAAATTTGACTTGTGGTAATCAGTGGTAAAATTTTTCAAGCATAAACAAATCAACATTTGGGTCCTTAGATAACTGGTAAAAGTGTAACTTTAAAATATTTGTAAAGAATACTAAAATGTAGAAATCAATATTATATCGATATATCGTGATGATCGACAATATGTTGAAATTGTTTTTATTCTTTTAAAATTTTTGAAGTTGCACTTTTATAGGCATATTATGCATGAGAGTAAATCATGGATTTTAGACTGGTGATCCTGAGAAAAAGTGTGATGGAAGTGGACTTCTGCATCTTATTCCTACTTCGTCCCTCCTCCCTTACCGGTCTTCCGGTCCCGTCCGCACCACACCACAAATTTTAAATTTAATAAAGTGTTTTTTTTTTTTTTTTAACAGTTCTAGAAAAAAAAAAAAAAAAAAAAAAAAGAGGTATGAAACCCTATCCTCCTGTTCACTAGCCAAGGCCCTTACCCACTTTACTATGAGCAGTCCCTACTTAGTGAATTCTATTACTGCATTTTATTGTGTTGTTTGTTACTTACTTTTTATATAAATTTTGATTTACTTTATATTAATTCGTTTCGTTTGATCAATTATAAATTACAGTATCAAGTTTTTTTTTTACTACCTCACCCGAAAATTCAAGTTTCAGTGGCAGTGTATCAGGACGAAAGCCAATGTTTTTTCCCTATCGACGTGACATCTATATTGTGTAGAGTGGTCGAAAAAACTCCCTGCTCCGTATTTCTCCTTGCTTGAGAGAGAGATAAAGAGAGTGAGCAGTGCAAAAGCATAAAGTACTTACCTGAGCCGCGTTTATTTATTTTTTTCGAGGTGTGAGAAAACTTCCATATAAAGCACGCGTCCAACTCGCGTATGACTATAAATTTTATGTGTAATGCATGTCATCTCTTTCGGTAATATGCAACGTAGTAAATTTCTAACCTTAATCTAAATATAAAAACAATCATTAAATGATTGTTGAGAAATTTTATGAAAATTAAACATGTGACTTTTGCTGTCACTGTGCCTAGGAGTTTAAGAAATAATTGTATTAGCGTGTAAATGTTCGAATGCTGTGAATATGCAGAAATATTTATCAAATAATGAAATTTATGAAAATTCATTTAGTAAGGTAATCGGCCCAGTAAAGTGAACGTGTCCTAATGTAACGCGTACTATTTATAAATGCAATAAAAAAAAACATTCAGGAATTTTGGGGAAAGTTAAAGAATATATTAGTAACATCTATACGTCTAAATAATAAGAACAAAACATTTTTTTGCAAAATAATTGTTTTTCAAGTAAAACACAAGTAATTATCGCGACTGTTCCTTACATCCGATATTCTACCTCCTGTTCTTATGTCAACTAATGCTTACGCAGTCATTATATATTTAATAAAATTTTACGTAAACAAATTAAAATAGTATAAAGATGGGGATGGATGGAAACCCTACGATTTAAGGAATACATTTTTTATAGTAAATAATGAAATTCATTAAAAATTTTTATTTTATTAACTGATGGAACAAGAGTACACAAAACTTCTGCTTGTACCAATACAAGGAACAGCTCAGTGTCAGTGTTCCTTAGCCACATGCATGTACCCTAGAGCAACGAACACACAATATTAAATTATGAAATTTGTTATTATTTAGGTATGCGTATACTTAGTTTGACTGATTTCTCAAATTAAGATATTTTGTTTTCTGCAGGACTTACCTTAATCGAAAAAGAAGTTGTTAAGCTTTTTGGAATGTAAACTGAGATAATTAATAGGTTAAGCATTAAGAAAACAAGAAACAAAACTCGAAAATGTTCGAGTCATATGAAAAATAACCAGAAGAAAAAAAAGAAGTTCTATAATTCATCTTCAAAAGAAGTAGTGTGTGCGTTGCAAGCCTTGGAAAGTGAAGATTCTTTTAGAAAAGTTGCAAAAGAGTATTGCATTCCGGTAGGTACTCTTCATCGACTCAAGAATTGCAATACAGCAATCAAGAATAAGAAAGGACCTGTTACTATTCTGTCTGAAGAAGAGGAGCAGGAATTTGTAAACTGGATCTTAGACAGAGCAGCAACAGGGTGCCCTACCACAGTTAATAAATTGAAGGATAATGTGCAGCAATATGTGTTAAAAATAAAAAAAGAAAATAAATTCCTTAATGACAGGCCTGGTCATCACTGGTTTCAGGGATTTAGAAGACGTCACCCTAACATAACGTACAGAACTGCTCAATCCTTTGAGCTTCTGAGAGCAGATGTAACTGAAGAAGATCTGAGAAATTGGTTAAGGGAAATAATAACTTACCTGAAGAGTAAGGATTTGGCAAGCCTTGATGCATGTAGAGTTTTCAATTGTGATGAAACCAGCTTGCAGTTGAATCCCAAACCATCTAAAGTTTTAGCTGAGAAAGGTGTGAAAACTGTTTACCAGTGTACTGATGGAAATAAAAAGGACAATCATTCAGTTTTATTTATATATAGTGCAGATGGTACTGCAGCCCCTCCATGTATTCTGTAGAAGTATAAAACTCCTGTGCCTGAAAGTATTTTAAATACTTTACCATAAGGATGGAGAGCTGGATTATGCGACAATGGTTTCATGACTACGGACACCTTCTACAAATATGTCTGTAAAGTCTTTTATCCATGGCTGATTGAAAATAATATTCAGTTTCCTATAACCTTGTACATGGATAGATATGTATCTCATTCGAGTATTCCTCTACTATCTTTTTGTAGGAAAAACCAAATAGAGTTGATTATTCTGTACCCACATTCAATACGTATCACTCAACCTCTCGACATATGTTTTTTTGGTCCTTCCAAAAGAGAAGGCTGGAAAGCTACACCAAGGAATTGGAAATTGGAGAATAACAGATGAGGTATTAAAAAAGAAGACCTTCCTGTAGTGTTAATATTGGCATAAGATACTTGGAAAAATGTAAAGGATGTTATTAAAAATAGATTTGAATCAAGTGGTTTATACCTACTCAATCTTGATTGAGTTGGGTACGATGTTTTGAAGAAAAAAAAAAAAAATCAAAATCCAAGCCAAGTAAAAAAAATTCAGTAGACAAAGAACCTGATCAGTTATCAGATTTTCAGACAATTCAAAAATATATACCTTATAAACTCTTGGAGAAATTTGAAATAAATGGTAGATCAGGTACTTGAACACGTGATATTCAGAACAAAGGCTCGTATCAGCCGTGGTTGAATGTTCAAAAAGTATCAGGGATATAAATTATTGTTAAGAAAGAGATATTTAAAAAAATCAAAATTATTCTTTTAATTCAAATAGATTTTCTTTACAATTTTTAACTACCTACAGAATACATATTATTAAATTCATTTATCTTATTTTTTTATACTTTATAATTTAGATAAGAATCCTAAGACACCTATAATAATCAATATAGAACCTGTCCAAGTAGCTCACCAAGTAAATTAAAGTCCAATCTCCATTTATTTTATCGATTAATATCAACTCCAAAATTCTTTTCCGTATTCCAAAAATTCTTCTAATGGAGAACTCACTGAAAATCATTATCCTACTACGCTAATTTCATTTATATCAAACTTCAACTGTTCTATTGAAGTGGAAAACGTGAAAGTTGAAGTTTTGGATGAACATCAAATTATGTCTCTAGTTATTCACAAAAATTCAATCAGTGAAACCAATACCTCTGTCAACCAAATTAACAACTCTGCTAATCAAACCAACGACTTTGTCAAAACTAATGAAATCAACGACTCTATCGTAAACAGCAGTAACTCTGTCAACCCAAACAATAACTCTGCCAATCAAACCAACAACTCTTTAATTGATAGCAGCAACTCTGTTTCAACTGTAACTAGCAATTCTGATGTTCAAAATTTGTTAAAAACTGGAATTCAAAATCCTTCTAAATTTGAAATCATGAATATAAAGACTAATATGATTATTGATGATTGCCACATACTGAACGAAGTGTCAAAAGGTCTGAATTTTAAGTTTGAAATTTTATTAAAAAAAAGAAACCGTAATAATTAAAAATATGTTTATTAATTTAATAAACTTTCTAAATCTCGAAAATAATGTAAAATCAGGAAAGCTGAATGCAATATCACGAAAAATATTCGACAATAAGTATACTATCAATAAGGACGCAATAACTATAACTACCAATAGTCATCTTAGTACTCCATAGTCTTTCACCATAGAAAAAACGTTTCAAAAATAAACAGGTTAGCTTACTATATTTTTTAAAACAATTACTTTGTATTATTACAAAGAATGATTTTTTGTTTTTTACAGGACATTTTAACGAAGCTCCTAAAAGGATTTTGAAACAAGTATTAAAATATCCATAGGAATATTTATCAGAAAAAAAACAAAAAGCTTTGAATACACGAAAAAGAAAACGGTATGTAAGCACAGCTACTGGAGATGTTTTCTATGAGGAACAGACACGTTAACGAGAAAAAAAATAGCTTATGCAGAAAATTCTAAAAAAAACAAAAAAATTACTCGATTTAAAAAAGCAATCGGCAGCTAAAGAAAAACAAACTAGTATTCAAATGAAAAAAGAAAAGTAAGATTTGAAAGCACAAAGATATGCTTAAATATTAGCTTTATTTGCTAAAAGGAAGGAGCTTGACGGCAAATTGAATTTGATATCGAGCAAAAATAAAATAAGTAGGATTAAAAAAGAGTCATTATTATTGTTTTGTCGATTCCTGACTGTTATTGTATTAACTTAATATGCGTTCGTTGTATTGGGACATCAGTATGGAACAGTGGGCCATTAGAGAATTGATATTCTTTACATAGAGACATTTTACCGAATCGCATAAATCTGTTAGTATTACCTGATAATAATAACAAATACTTGAGATTAATATCGTTGTATCTTCTTAATATATAGGGGTATCCCGCCATAAAAGTTGTTATTCTTTTGATCTTTATTTCTTTTATATTTCGACTGAATGTGTAACTTGCTGCAAAACACGATTGTTGTACTAGGCCGTTTACCTTATCTAATAAAATTTCAAGGATATTAATAAAATTAAGATATTCTGACCAACTTCTTTTGTTTCTCGGGCCTGTTAGCATCTGCTACTCAACAAAATTTTTCTTCGAAATCCATGCAGTTTTGGTCAAGTTATAAGCTGTATTGAGGTGCAAAAATAAATAAATAATGATGCTTAAAAGTATATTTCACTTTTTACGCTCTAGGCTAGTTGATGAGCCTAAAAAAGGGCCGTTTTTTAACACTTTTTTACGCTACGATATATAAAAAAGGCCACTTTTTAAGGTTGTAAGAATTCAAAACTGATGAAAAATAAATAATTAAAATTTTTCTTCCATCACAAAACTTTACTACCAGAGCAACAAAGTACTGGAGCCATATGTATTTATTTATTGTGTCATAATAAATACAAATACATATTATTTCACCAATTTGAATAGCTAGAAGATTTGATTAATTAATGTCGGAGTCATAATGAAAAGCTGATCTATCACTTAATGATTTATTCATTTGTCGATTTTGACTCTGCACACAATGACGTTCTTATCTCAATAAAAGTTGTTGGTCAATTTCTTCACGCTTAAGGTTATATACATTTGAAGCATTTCAATTTTCTCTTTCAATTCACATTGTTTAAAACATTTGTGAGCCTTAAAGGTTTGCAACGTTCTAAAGTATCGGAACAATTAGTTGTAGTGCTTTTTCCCAAAGTCTCTTGATATTATGCTAGAGACGTTGGCATCCAAAGAACCTTCTTTTTATCGTGGAGTTTAGTCGTTTGAGTAACCTAAGGTAAAGATTAGTTCGTGTAGCTTATCTGTTGAAGTCTGTTCCGTGTGCCCAAGTTTATTTATCCTTCATAGTTTCACTATTAGATTTGCTAAACGCATATCTTAAAAAAGATTGGTGATACTATTTGAATGCCTAGAATTAGGAGGGTAATGCAGGATCATCAATGGTCAGAATACTCATCCTAACGGCGAAAAATGCGCTTATGACGTCTGCTAGTGAATGATTGATTTAGTTTAAAAGTAGCCGACTTTCTATAGTCTATTAGTGGGCGGATCATTGTCAGAACTCTCTTTTAAATATTTTCCGGAAATAATTCTAGAAACAAATTTGTTGGCAAGATGATTTAACGCTAGATGGTCATAAAAAGGACCAACGAGATAATGGCAATTTAGTAAGCATAAAGATTCCAAGAAGGCTCTGAAAAAGGCCAGTGATGATAGTTGTAGTCAGAGGCTGATGAATGATATTTCGAGAAAAAGTGACTGCTCCAACTCCTTATGGTTGTTCTCCTTGTTTTGTTGTTGTTGTAAGAGGTGCTTCAACAGCATCAGGCTGGTCGAGAAAATGTAAGTACTGGAGCCTAGTTATGCTCTAGCCAGATGTCTCCTGGTATTGTGCCACGTCCTATAGCGCTTACAAAGCCTTTGTTGTCATGGTACTTGATCATCTTTGCAATCCAGCTCAGAAATCAGTGTAGGTTGCCAGACCATTACAAGCTGTCAAAGTGTCGTCAATAGCCGAAATATCCAGCTGCTCGACTAGTAGCTCTGTTCTTTACGTACTGTCAGTGAACGACCGTAGTAATCGATATTCTGTTCAAGATTCTTATAATGAAACTCACTGACTTTGATTGCTGATAGCTTTAATTTTATTTTGACACCACTTACTGGATCCTACTAAATTTAAATGCAAAGCTAACCTTTTTTTGTAAAATTTTCAGCTTATTTATTGCTTTGGTATTAATTTTTTTAAAAAAAAAACCACACTAAAACTATCTAGAAAGTGTCAAAAATTAGTATGCAAAATGTAATTAAAGTCGGTTGCATATTTTTTAGGTAAGCGATAACAGTGGTTTTTGTGACTTTATTCTATTTATGAGTGAGATATGGGATGTATTCAAAAAATAATGGTAATTTAAAAATTGCAGAGTGTGATTTAGTCATTAATAATTTTGTGATATTGATTGGCTCACATTATTAAATTTTTTCAGTGTTTTGGGCATAAAACAAGGGGCAGAAAAAGTTTTTCCTAAATTGTTAAATTTCAAATAAAACTTTCGGTGGATAGAAATAGCTTTAAAGACATGAAATAAATAATTAGACTCTAAATTCACCAGGTATAGCTACCTCCAATTTATACAATAATTTTGTACTTTTTTTTAAAACGAAGAGAACCTTACAAGGACGTCATTTTACAGATGTCGATGACATAACGAATGCATCGCTGTTAGAACTAGAGGTTATGCCAAAGATAGAGTTTGAAGAATGTTTTGGAAAAAAAAAGTACTGGCATCAGTCTGTAATATTAATCGGTGACTTATTTCAAAAGGAAACATTAATATGGACAAACAAATATTTATTTTATTTCAAAAATCAAAATTTCCGTTATTTTCTGATCACGCCTGAAGTTCGAGCTCTCCAATTCTTCAACCCTCTGTAAATAAATTTATAAACTGTTTTTTACTGCACGTTCTCTCTCTCTCTTCCTCTATTATTTAATAGTGTTAGGCTAAACCATCTTCCGTAGCACCATCAAAGTGCACATTTTAGGAAACCAATATTTTATTCTTGTTAAATTTTATTTCTTTCTTCATTACCGCATTTTCCTAAGAAAAGTACGTTACACAAGAAACGAACCTACAATCTTCTGCATGCAAATTGAGTATCCTGCCTACTTTGCCATGAGTGATCCCAGTACTGTAGAAGCTATTACTTATTGTTAAACTGAACGTTCATTAATTTTTGTTTAACTTGAATGTTTATTACTTAATGATTCATTTAGTTGCATAACTTTTTTTTGAAACCGTAGAGACTTTTTTTTCGTAATAACTATTCTACAAATGAATAAATCTTTATAAAACTTTTTATGCACAGAAATTTTTTAAATACATAATTAGTTATTCAATTTTTTCATAGATTTTTTTTTTTTAATAAAGGTTTATTTCTAAAAAATTTGATATATAAATTCTTACAATTTCACCACACGTTTTTCTTTCAATATCTTTTCATAGAAAGTGTATTTATATTTATATATTAACTCCCATATAATGCTATAGAGGTATAACTTTATAGTGAGGTATTCAAGCACCACTGTCCACTGATTTAATAAGAGCTTTATAATGTTTATTCATACGTACATAAAAATGTCTACTTATTTTTTATTATATTCTTTATCCTTCGCATAAGCAGCTTTTTTAACGACATACCAAAGACTTTCTACCTTTTTCAATTTTTTTTTTTAAATTATTTTAAATCATTAATTTTAAGGTTTTTGTCGTATTAAATACAATTTAAATGTTGTGTACCTTTAATTTTTTTGTAACAATTTCTGAGTCTCCCAAAACATGGAACAGTAAGGGTTAACAGGCAGAAATTTTTATACTTACAATGATAAACAGGATAAAGTTTTTATTAAAAAAATAACAGTCACCACGCATCCTATTCCTTTGAATGTGATCACAAATTTAATCTTGAATATAAATTTTTACATCAAGCTCCTAGACGCAGCCTCCTAGAAGCACTGTTGATAGTTAAAATATACAGCTTGAAGAAATCAGACTAATTACTAATCTGTCTTAACGAGCATAAAACTAAGTGTAAATATTTGAGAGAAAAATTAGAACTAGCAGATCATACTAGAAAGACAAACCGTTTATTTCAATCTGACAAAGAAAAAAAAATATTTTTTTTGCATTTTAGATTGTTGTATCTCATAAGGGCTTTGTTATTTTTATAATTGTATGGACCAAAACGTCGTTTATTATTAAAGTTAAAAAAAAAACTTTGATAACATTACCACCCAAGTCATTTTCATTCATACTAATCATTAGCTTATCACTCGAGCCTCGAAAGAGAATAAAAATTGAAAAGGTATTTAATCTTGGCACGTGATTAGGTGATTGGATGTAGAGCTTGTTTAAAGGTGAAATGACGTTCTGAAGGTTAAGTTTCCCTCATACTCACAAAAACGATGTGCGAAAATCAAAAAGCAGCATGAAAAGTGCCCAGAAAAGCTGAAATACTTTTCTGCTATCATCAAGATGATGCCAGAGACTCCACAGAAGGAAAACGATGGGATTCATCGTTGGAGTAGGAAAGAGACGACGTGCATGGTATTGATGAGTAAAGTCGACAATCGCAGGAAATGTGATTTGCAGCTTGACTGATGGATTAGGATGTAGTTTTATATTATACTATATTGTAGCATGACGTGGCACGTATTTTAAAAGAGGCACCAGAAAATGTCATGTATACGCAAATTCTTATTTCGTGACGTCTAAAAAATACATATCAAAAATCATACAAACATTAATTCTTATTTAAGTTACACAAGAAAAATTCTCCAGGTGTTTGGTATTACTCTTTTGATAAAAAATATTACGTGGTAAAATCATAATAATTACTTACGATTACCACACATTCATAAACACATAAAAAAAGCGTGATTAGGAAAACGTCTTTAAGCAAAGAACCTGTTTTATTTAGATGAAAAAAATTTACACTTGTTAATTAAAGAACAATGATAAGGAAATAAATTCAATTCAGTAAAATATATAAATAAGTGCATAATGAATTTTAAAATATTGAATAACATACTTAACAATTGTAGTAATAAGTAAGCTTTTTTCTGAGGGAAAAGGGTACTTACGACAAGTCGTTGCTTAGAGCTTCTTGCAATACTGGCAAGACAGATCTACGTTTGTATGGAAGACATTTTACAAATGATTAAGACGCTAAGATACTGCCAAAACAAAAAAATGTAGCGTTAAAATATCATTATGCCTAAAAAGCCATGCACCTCGCGTCTTTCTGTTCCAACGATGAGTTCTATCGCTCTCTTTCATCGCAGCCTTTGGCATCATGTTAATGATAAGAGATAAGAATTTCAGCCCTTTTAGGCACCTACTTTTTCATGCTGCTATTTCATTTTTGCCCCTTACTTTTGTAACCGTAAGGTAGATTTAACCTTTATAACCTTGCGTTACCTGCAAACAATCTTTACGTCCGGCCCCGTGCCGAGATTTTGTAACTGTTTAATTTTTAAGCTTTTTCAAGGCTCAAGTAATAGTGGATCATCAGTATGAATGAATTAATCAAAATTTTTTTTTTAATTTTTAGTAGTAAACAACATTTTGGCATATTTAGTTATAAAAACAGGTATATTAAGACAGTAACAATTTTAATAAGAAATCCACACTATACATAATACTTACAATCGTCAGAATACATTAAATATTAGTAGCACGCATGTAGTAGCAAATAAAATTTTTAAACTTTTTCACACTGGTCTTACATAGACGCTATATTTACATGCGTTTGTCAAGTATGTCTGAGAGTAATATGAAAAAGCATAGCAACTCGTGATTACAAGGCATAACATCTTAATGATTTTGTTAGTAAAGTTGTTGTAACACACTTTTTAAATATTAGATTTTCTTAGTTGGCGTGTAAGTGAAAGTTCTGATATTAGTCGTTTGAATGAAAAATTTTTTGTAACTATCATATTTACTTCATTAGATTAACATAAATAATTTGTTTTTAATATGATTTGATAGTACTTATTTTTCTCTCAAATATTTAAACTTACTTGAATGCTCGTTAATTATAGTTCTAAAATTTCTAGATGATTGAACAGTGTAATTATTATGACAATATACCTCCCTACTATATGACTTGGGTATTATTTATAATGTATAATTGTTTCTAAATGTATTTATTAATAAAGGTGATTAGGTTACTATTATAAAATGATATTTAAGATTTGATAATTTGAGACTAGAGTCTACCAAAGTGTAAACTATAGATTTTTTTTGGGATAAAGGATGGTATACGTAAAAAATTACGTATTTCCTTGAGTTAGACGGTTTTTCATACCACTTAGTTAAACATATACCACTTAAAATAAATAATTCTTCAACATAAAATGCTATTATAGCAAAATAATAACTCTTGCATTCTTTAACATAACCTAAAACCTTAAAATTTTAATTTTCTAGTTTTCAAAACCTAATGTCTCGAGAAGGGAAAAAAGTAACCCGACATGTCTTGTTAGAGCATAAAGCTGAGATGATTGCAAATAGAAAAAAATTACAGAGAACATCGGAACGTAAAATCAAAATTGTTATAAGATTTTGTTCGCATTTCAGTTCCAATTATTGCCTTTGTGTTTTCGCTTTCAACAATGTTCTATTTATCGATCAGAAAACTTGTGACAGCACTTTTTGAGTTTTTCCAAGCAAAGTCTTCGATACTTTGTAGTACTGTCAAGATTTCTTCAATTTTAATTTTGAAAACAGCCATTAAAATGGGAGCAAGTAGTAGCACTTACTTTTGGTACAAATTCATGCTGATTTTGAAATTTGGCATTCAATAAGAAACTACTAGCGTGGTGTCAATTCGGTGTATGGTTACTAGTAAAAAATATTTTTTCTGTATAGATTTTATTTATGCATATTCATATGTCTTAAACTAAAGAAAAAAATAATTTATACGACTTCAATTAAGTGCATAAAACAAATAAACAGAGACAAAATTTTTTTTATCAACAACCATGAACCTAAACTGGCACCACGATAGTAGAATCTCATTAAGGTAGTTGTAAGGTAAAAAGACGTTTCTTACAATTTCCTTCAACGTCTCAGCATAGCTACAGATTAATATTATTTATTATGAGAAAAAATTTGAAGAGGCCTAGCAGTACAGTTTTGGAGATATTAAAGATTCGATGTTGAACTTTTAACACAGGAGAGATAGGAAAACGTGAATTTGAAGTGAAATATTAAAGAAAATTGTTAATAACTTTTTACTGCCTCTGGTTATTATTCTAAAAAAACTGTATATCTTTGTTAAATAGTGTTTGAAGGTAAGTGTCAAATAGCAATATCAACTATAAGAAATAAGATTCTAAAATAATTGTTGAGCTACTTGATTTACACTCATATCGAACAAAATGTTTGGGTTGGCATGCTGCGATACAGTTTTAATGATTTTATTTAAGGATGGAGGAAAAAAAATCGAAAGAAGGTTGGATGTCCCGAAAAAATACCAAGAGTTCACCAAAATAGTGGAAGGAAGTCTAGCTCGATTCAAAATGATTCGTGCACTGAAATAACAGCAGAGCTGTGGAAGTAGGAGATAGTATGCACGTGGACAATGACGGCTTCTATAAAATAATGGCTGGTCGTCCAAAGAAATCCCCAGGAGTCCGTGAGAATAGTGGAAGAAAATGAGTCAAAATTGAAGATGCTTCGCGTAAAACGAGGCGCAGCAGAGCACTTGAATTACTTGAAAATAAATTGTTGATGAGATTATCGAATAAATACGTTCATTAGGGTATTCGTTATTTACAAACTTTTTATCTTGCAACGCCCAAACAAGATAAATTTTAAGTTTATAAATAAAAAAAAATTTGACCTTAATATGCCCTACATATTCATATTGAACCTTGCTTTAATGACGGTACATTTTCTATTAAAATAGCATGGAATTAGCAATTTTAACTTTGTTGATTTGTTTAAAATACTTTGAATGAATTTTGCAAACTTTAAAATTATTCAACTTTGTTGCATATTGCTTGAACTGGATACATTTTTTTTTAACTCAAAACAATAAATTAGAAAAAATTTCATTTTTTTTGCTCGGTGTACTACAGAGGCTGTAAAGAACAAAATCAATTTAATTTAAAATACTTCTTATCAGCTGAAACAATGATTAGAGAGGTAATGTGCTTTTTCATTGTTTCAATTTAAGCTAAAATGTGTCTTCAAAGGGTATATCATAAACGTTTAAATAAAAAGTCTTACCATCTAACAAAAATTTTGGTTTACCTCTTCTCTTTCTCAGAATATTAGGTTTTAGAGACTAACTAATTAAAATCTTAGGCTTTTAGGTTATGTTAAAGAATACGAAGATTAACATTTTGCCATAATAGAATTTAAGATTAAAAAATTGATCATTTAAATAATTAATTAGCATTTTTTTTAAAATTTTATAGTAAAAAATTTTTTTTTGGGGTTATTCCATCAATTTTCAGGTTAGGATTTCACGTTTTGGAGTTCTCTATAATTTTTTTTCATTCGCTATCGTCTAAGCTTTATGCTCCAACAACCATCTCTGGGATACCTCTTTTCCTTCTCGAGATATATGGTTTTAAAGACTAAAAAATTAAAATTTTAGGCTTTTAGGTTATGTTAAGGAATGAGAAAGTTATTATTTTGCCATAATAGCATTTTATGTTAAAGAATTATTTATTTCATTGATAGATNTTTTGTTGAGATTATTCCATCAATTTTGAGGTTAGGATTTCACGTTTTAAAGTTCTCTATACTTTTATACTATGTGCTATCATCTAAGGTTTATGCTTCAACAAAAATTTTTGGGTTACCTCTTTTCCTTCTCAAGATATTAAATTTCTGACACTTCAAACCCGAAATCTTCCACCGTGCGGCGCCTCTTCGATCCGTCTTTTAGTAGCTTCGGTGAGTTGAAGGCTCACGCAATGAAAAAAAAAATAGAAAAAAAAACCTGAAACTCACATACATATATACGAAAAAAAAAAGGGTCAACTAATAAATTTTTTTTCGCCCTAATCCTTTATATAGATAAAAGAAAGAAAATTTTTTTTTTTAATTTTTACTTCCTTTGTTGCATGAGTGCTCTACGTCATCGCTACTGTGACCCCAACACTATCTATACCTCCGGAGCCTTCAAAAAATATTCTCTGTTACGTCAAAGACGGCGTAGGAGTTGTATTAAGGCCCAAAATTTCGCTCTACAGCCTGGGGACATGACAGAAAGGGTTGAAGACGGAGCCCTGGGGTAGGAACAGGGTAGATAATTAAAGAAACGTTAGCTAGCTACTTGGCCATCGGCATTAACACCTACGGCATGTAACTGGCCATTTATTTGGAAATGTCAACTAAGTTCTCTTCAAACGGGTCTATTGTCGTCTGGTTTCCGGTATTTTACTAGTGACGTACGACGTGTAGTTTAAAAAATTGGGTTAGTTAACGAAGAGCTAGCTGCTTGGCCATCGAAATTTACACTAACCGGCACACAACGTAGCGGTTCTCGATTTTTAGAATAAATTCTTGTTGCCCAGCCATCGGCATTTACACCAAGAGGCACACAACTAAGCGCTGTTTGAATTTAAATAAAAGCTCGTTGCTTGGCCATTGCCATCTACACAAAGTAGCACACAACGTAGTGGTACTTGATTTTTTAAATAAAGGCTAGTTGCCTGGCCATCGCCATTCACACCAACAGGCACACAACTTAGCGTTTTTTGGATTTAAATAAAAGCTTGTTGCTTGGCCATCGCCATTTTCACCAAGTGACACAAAACTTATTACTTGATTAAGGCTAGTTGCCTGGCCATTGGCTTTTACACCATCTGGTACACAACGTAGTGTTACTTGATAAAGGCTAGTTGCCCGGCCATCAGTTTTTACACCAACCATCATACAACATAGCGTTGGTTAAATTTAAATAAGAGATAGTTGCCTGGCCATCGGCATTAACACCAACCAGCACACAACTTAGCGTTTCTTGATAAGGGCTAGTTGCCTGCCCATTGGCATTTACACTAACCAGCACAAAACTTAGTGTTACTTGATAAAGGCTAGTTGCCTAGCCATCGGCATTTACACCATCTGGCATACAACGTTACTTGATAAAGGCTAGTTGCCTGGACATCAGTATTTACACCAACCATCATACATCATAGCGTTGGTTAAATTTAAATAAGAGCTAGCTGCCTGGCCATCGGCATTAACACCAACCGGCACACAACTTAGAGTTTTTTGATAAAGGCTATTTGCCTGCCTATTGGCATTTACACTAACCAGCACACAACTTAGTGTTACTTGATAAAGGCTAGTTGCCTGGCCATCGGCATTTACACCATCTGGCATACAACGTAGTGTTACTTAATAAAGGCTAGTTGCCTGGACATCAGTATTTACATCAACCATCATACAATATAGCGTTGGTTAAATTTAAATAAGAGCTAGTTGCCTGGCCATCGGCATTAACACCAACCGGTACACAACTTAGGGTTTCTTGATAAAGGCTAGTTGCCTGCCTATTGGCATTTACACTAACCAGCACACAACTTAGTGTTACTTAATAAAGGCTAGTTGCCTGGCCATCGGTATTAACACCAACCATTATACAACTTAGTGTTGGTTGAATATAAATAATAGCTAGTGGCTTGGCCATCGGCATTTACACTAACCAGTGCACAACTTAACGTTGTTTTCCTTAAAATATCTTTATAAATTAAAATTTTTCTTTTATCATCTGCTTGGCCATTAATATCTACATTGAACGGCACGCGATAGTGAGTTTCACGTGAAAAAAAGCTAGGGAGGATGCGTAAGAATTAACTTTAAAAGTATTATTACTTACTTAGATTATTGGAAAAAGAAAGATACAAAGTGGCTTTCAAAGTAAGATACGGGTAACAGAATATAATTTAAATCGATACAATGGACCGGATTCTCCAGATCACGAATAGACTTTGACCGGCTTCTCTAGATCATGTGTCTATAGTCTGGCTGTTGCTCTAAGTATACACCTAAGCTGACCTGACCATTAAACGAATTGTTTAGGACTGAGCTTTTCGTGAAGGAGGCCATGAGCTGATATAGCCGATAATCTTGCCTCCTTATCATTGCTTCTATGGCCAGAGATGACAAGGCGCACATAGGTTCTTAGAATTAGTCTGCATTATACCGTGGCAGTAAGAGGGAAAGGTTGTTGGTATGCTTTCCGTCTTCTTTTACATACGCAGTTTTGGTTTCAAGGTAATTTTTACTCGCTAAAGAATATTGTATGGCAACAATGCTGGTTCCAGTATTCACTTATTAAAAATAGGTTGTATTACAGCTTACGTTATTTTTCAGCTTGATGGCTCTGGGTATTGTAAGTGTTAAGGAAAGAAAGTGGTAGAAGTGTAGCATGCTGTGAATTAAAATTCTAGCTCGAGCGTCGGCTTATTTACGAATGGTTAAGATACAGAAGAGGAAAAGGATAAAAAATAATTATTAAATTTTATCAGGCGATCTAAATAAGTCTGTTAACGCATGAAGAGGGAAGAATATGTAGACTAGTTCTTGGACCTTTATCTCACTTAGTCTCTTCTTATACGTGTGTCATGAAGCATTAGCTCTGGTACTTGGTATACGTGTGAGTATATGAAGTTTTAGATTGATACGAAAACGTAGCTTTGCGAAGAGGAGAAGAAAAGGAGGAGAAGGGAAAAAAAAGAAACGTCGAGCTTAGCCTTGATGTAACATTTGCGTGTAATAGTCAAGTTACAGTTATATTGACTAAATTATTTCAAATTTGTTTACAAATCATTTTCTTCAAATAGTAGAAATAAGTCCAATTCTAATCCTATCGCAAAAATCTAAATTTACTAGTTACAATAATTTGATTACGTAATTATTTCCAGTTGTCTTTTATCGACTTAAAATTTCTCTTTTCATAAGTATTAATAAATAAACTAAGAACATCCAAGCTCATAAGTGTATAATTTACTTAGCATAAGAATCTTTTTTTTCTTATTAGTAAAATCTATTTGTTATAAATAAGTTAGTTTTAAGATTGTGTTTTTCACAAGTCTTAGTAAAAATTTTGGTGACTTATTCCTGAAACTATAATGCGCAAAGAATGTCGTTCTTTGTGTATTTTTACTAAGCTATAGCAGTTTGCCAGATGTCTTTTACCATTCTCCATAAGTTTTAAACAAAATGCATGATTAAAAAATAATTGAGAAAATAATAAGCCCAACACTTTAACGTTTATTAGATAAAAAATCTCCAGTCTCTTGTTAATGTAAAAACAGAAGCACGTAACACTTGTTTTAGTTCACTGTACCATTCTTAGTTGTAGATAATTACAAACAAAACTCATTTAGCCTTACAAGTCATCCATATAATACAAACACATAAGGGTACATAAACGCTGAGTACATAAACGCTACGTCAAAAACAAGATTTACAATACGCATAATTAGTACAACATGCATTTCCAAACTACCCCTGTCCTCTTGCACACTGGGCAAGCCTGTTACTCACTTTGCTATGAGCGGGCGCAACATAGGACAACTGATCACTTTAATTTGTTTTATAGTTCGTAACTTATTTTCAATTTAAATTTTCATTTATTGCGGATTCATTCATTTGGTTTTATTTTACATTAAATAAACGAGTTATTTATTAAGCCATATTTTTTTGGTACATGGTTTTTTTTAAAGTTTGACACATTTACTTATTTGTTTATCATTAATTTGTTACTTTCAAAATGAATTTTTAAGACCTTTCATACTTGAAAAAAAAAAAAAAAACTATTCAGTACAAAACTTAGTGTTACTTGATAAAGGCTAGTTGCCTAGCCATCGGCATTTACACCATCTGGCTATCATATTTACTTCATTAGATTAACATAAATAATTTGTTTTTAATATGATTTGATAGTACTTATTTTTCTCTCAAATATTTAAACTTACTTGACGCTTTTACGCATACTTGGCACCCTGTTTATGTGTCAATGAAAAAAAAAAAAGAAAAAAAAATATTGATCTATTTGAAAATAAAATGGGTTTATTCAGTAGTAATCTTTTATACACGCAAAAGAGTGAGAGCCTTGCATGGATATTATAAATCCAATTCAAAGTAATTTTTCCATAAGTTCATTTGTTAAATTAAAAATTCTTTAAATTCAACATGTTACTGTGAACAGTCTGTTATTTTACGAGGGTTTTTCTTATTTTCTTAGGGAGTTTTTTTAAACCATCGAAAGATTCAATGAAAGAGCACAGTCTTGAACTGGCCAGCTACCATGTTGCTTATATTGTATTGTGCCATAAAATATTGTTTATAATTTTTCTGTTATTGGATATTAAAATATTTATTGAAACCACCCACAACTAACGTAGGTATACTGATTTCAACGATAATTGCACCACTTTTGTACATAATATCGTTTCATACGAGGTATACTTATATTTATAATTATATTATTTGCCATATAATTTAACGTAAAATTTGATTGTGTTTCTGAATACGTGATAAAAAAAACTTATGGGTTTTTACAAACAAAAAAATATTTAACTGCTTAATAACCCTAAATGTTAAAGTTAATAAATAAAAGAACTTTTAATTCTAATTTTAAACAATAGTAATTTATTAAGAATCAATTAAATGGTTACAGTAATAACTCATCATAACTAATGCAAGGTTGCAAGGTTGGTGTTCAAACAAAGTTAATTACTTATCTATTGTTTACCACCTAATATTCAACTTCTTTTTGAATTTTTTTATGATTTCGTTTGTATCAAGGGTTTGGATTTAAATTATATTATCGTTGCTGAAATAAGCATAGCATGATTAATTCATAAACAATAAGAAATAAAGTTAATGTAACTCTCAACTAGTAACTTTAAAGATAATACCTTAAAGATGTTATTACACGTTATTATTGAATTTCGTTGTAAGTCCTAAAATAAGTAAAGTTACACAGAGAAAAACCTTTCTTATCCTTTCATCATAACAAAAAAAGTCTTTCTTTTTGTACTGAAAATAACAGTTTGTATGACGGTGAAATTAAACAATTAATACTCGTATACATTCTTTGTCACACGTATTTTTATTCGTGCTTACAAATAAGTAAAGACTGATGGCATCACATTCAAACTTGGTATATAATAACAGCAATAACTAAAATATAATAATGTTTTGTCTTGCAGTTCAACAATCCACAGCATATTTTAACGTATGCCCTGTCGTAAAAGATTAACCAAGAAAATTTTCGGACGTTGTGAGACAGCATTTTTAGTTGAATCATATTTTTTTTTCAAAGTCACGAGCTTGTAACATGAGCATAAAGTTACATTTTTTATAGGCCATCCTATCTAAGTATGCTTATTAATAAATACGTTTTCATTTAAAACAGTATTATAAATAGTATCATATTAAGATCAAAGAATAATCTACCAAAAAATTTCTTTCAGCGATTTCCACTGCAAATTCACATCAGTTTTAACATAATGAAAATTATCAGTTTTAACAAGGTATTATAGTAACTTTGATCCTTAGTTCCCCTGTCATGTAAAATAAATTGTTTGATGTATTTGAGAAATTTTCATATTTTATCAATTACTTTCATTATTTATTCACAGTTGACGGAACATCATCTTATACAGTAGAAGAAATTGATTAATATATAAATTTCTTTGTACTAACTTCTACATTTAATCGTTTTAAATTTCTGACTCAAATAATAGTTTGTAAGACTTTAAAAAAGTTTTTGAAACAAAAATTATCAATCTAGAATCGAAGGATGCGAGATTGCATTTGTAGTTAGGTCACAATTAACGCTAAGGTAGCAATTTAAGTGTTAAAACAAATGACATTAACAATTTGTAATTCGCCAAGCCACATTTAATTTGTTTTTATAATTACAAGTAGATTTAACAAAATTTCAATAAATTATGGTTAGTTAGAGAAGCATCATATTACTAAATAAAAGTAATTCGGTCTCAGAAGTTGCACTAAAAAATAGTTAAAAAACTTTTTTTCATTTAAGCAGTATTTAATGAAATCTTAGCTTATTTATAATAAAAAGAATACAAAAAAATTAATATCACTAGTTATACTCAATTTTTTTTTAGGCATAGTACAGGTCAGGTTAATAGTAAAATGATTATTCAGAAATTTGTCTTACTAACAAAAAAAGATTTTTTTTGTACAGTAACAAAAACAGTTAATAATGCGCTTAATAGTAAAAATTAATACATAAATTTTTTTACAATTATACGTAGTTTTAATTGTGCTGGCTTACAAGAAAATGAATAAGTTATCACTTTTTATATTTAGAAAAAGTATAACAACAACTTACGTATAAAAATGCTTTGAGTACCAGTTAAAATATAGATTGCTCCTTTAAATCGACGCCGTGTTTTGAACAAGAACTTTCTTAAATTATCTAAGGTTACAGAACAGTGTCCTTAAAGTAATAAATTAAGTCATGGTTGCAAGATGGTAATAAAAAGAATACAACAAATGTAGTATTCTTTTGCCTTTTACCAGATAGTTTTAAAAAATTTTTCGTCATTAGGAAGTACCACTTGTATTAAAATAAGTTATTTTAATTAATGTCAGTTGACTAGTCAAGAATACTCTACTAAGACTTTGTTCCACCGACTTAAGCTGCAATTTTAAATCACTTAGTAATGAATTCAGCAAAATTCATAGTTTTAAAAAGTCTTATTATAGTTATTATTGTTAATATTATTATTATTATTATTATTATTATTATAATCATTATTATTATT